>KZ111235.1:1628338-1870237 GCA_002120335.1 Hypoxylon sp. EC38 | reverse complement strand
TTTTAGGGGAGGGAAGGGGCGTTATGGCTAATAAAAAGATGTATTATTTGTCTTATAATAATATTATAAATCCTTAAAAGACGAATTACATGGTAACATTTAAGGAAATAGTTTAAGTTAATAGTTAAAGGAAAGGTTTTAAATATTATTATAATAATTAAATATAAAATTATAATATAAAAGTAATTATATAATAAAGTTTATATACTTTTAAATTATCTTATTATTCATTATAATATAAAAATTTTAATAACTTTTAACTATTTAAATAAAACTAACCTATTTTACATATATTAATATAATAAAATATATTAAAAAATTAATACTACTTTTATTTAAATTAAGTTAAAAAACTAAACTTTATCTTAAATAAATATAAAAAAACAATAATAAAAACAAATTATACTTAATTCCTTTTTTACCTATACCATACCCCATTTCATTTAAATTTATTATAACTTACCACCTTTATTTATAAGTTATAATAAATTTAATTATATTATTTTCTTTTAAAATTTTAACAAATTAGTGATTTTTATAAAATAGCTTATTATAAAAAAATAAAAAAACAATACCAATTATAATACCATAAGGTAACAAATACTAAATATATAAAAATTATAAAATAACCATTATTTATTATACCTTTTAATCACTTTTATACACCTTTTACTTTTTATTAATAGCTAATTATTTAAGCCTTTTATTTAAACATATAACAATTATTATCCCTTATTAAAAAACCCCTTAATATATAAAATATATATAAAAAACCTAGCAACTATAACCCTTAATATAATACTTATAAATGTAACAATAGTAATTATTATTACAAACCAAATCCCATTTTTAACAATATATATATTAATTAAAGTTATTAATAAGCTAATAATTACATTAAAGATTTTAAATCTTTTATTTATTAACATTATCACTTAATAACATTATTTACACTATATTAAAGATTTACAAAAAATCTTATTATTTAACCAAATATAATTATTTTAAAACCGTTATTATAACATATCAATCCTAATAATATTAAAGAAATAACATATAATAGTTATTCCTAAAAGAAACATATATTAAATAACATTATTAAACACCTTACCTACTTTTATAATACTAAGGTTTATTTTTTAAAATAATATATAAGTATTAAGGAATATAACAAAGCTAATAAGTAAAAGCTAAAATACTATTATAACTAAAAGATTATATCACTTAAAAAACTTATACACCTTAATAATTAATTAACTATATTAAGCTTATATAAGTTTATAAGGTTAAGAATTTAATACTTATATTAATATAAACATTTTAAAAAAAAAGAAAACTTAATAAAATAAAATAAATTAGAATTAAAATAATGTTATTTATTCGCATTATTTAAGAATTTCTTTTATATATAACCTTAATTATTTTTAAACTTAAAATATAATAACTCCTTTTTAAAAAGTAATTACGATTTTAAATATAATAATAAACATATATATATTAAAGCATTAAGTTTAATTTTAATTATTTAATTTTATACTTGGCGATTATATATTTACTTAACGCTTAAAATGATTTCACCAACATTTATAAATTATTATTTTTTACTTTAGAATTTTTAAAAAATTTAAACATTATAACTTAATATAAAAAGCTTAAAAATTTTATGATTTAAATCTTTTTTTAATTATACCTTATAAAATATTTATAATTTTCTTATAAATAATTATAATAATTAAACTTAAAATATTTTTAATAATATTAACAACCTTTTTATAATATATTAAACTTAAGTAAAACTTAATTAAACATAATATTTACTAATATTATAAGTAAAATTATAAATATATACTTTACTTTTAAATAAAATTATAATACACTACTTATTTCCCAAGTAATATTACTTATATTAATGGGTTAGTAGTTAATATAATATGACAATTAATTTACAAAGTAATAAGTAATAACCTTATAAAGTTTAAGCTTTTATATTTTTAATTAAATTAAGTATTAAATAAATTATAAATAAAAATAAAACTTACACATAAAAATGATACGTTTTAAAGGAATGTTAGTAAAGATAACACCACCTTTATAATTAATATCCTTAAATAAATAATAAGATTTTTAGGAATTATAAGTACATACTAATATAAGTAAATAAAAAATCACTTTATCCTTTTTTTAAAGGCTTATCTTTTTTTTCTAATGGCTTTTTTAACCAAAGTTAAATACATTATATAAGTATATACTTTTTATAAAAGAGCCACTAATTAATCTAACCCATTAAAGCAAAAATTTCTTTATTATTATAAATATTTTAAAAATACTTATTATAAAAATTTAAAAAGAACACCTTAACCTTTTTAAAATATTAACCAAACTTATAACAATTATTAAATTAGTAATTTAAAATGGATATAATAATAAGCAAATAAAAAAATCACTAAAAAAAAAGATTTAATTAATAAATTAAAATAAGGGAGGGAAGGATTTAATAGATAAAATTAAATATATAAAATTTATTTAATAATATAAACGTTTAAAAAATATATGATAAGATATTAAAAAATAAGAATTAATAAATGGATAAATACTTATATAAATACTTAAATAAGTTAATTTAGGGATAATTTATCTTTTAATTCTTATTTTTTAATTCTTATCTTTTAATTTTTATCTTTTAATTTTTATCTTTTAATCTTTATCTTTTAATTTTTAATTCCCATTTATTAAATTTATATAAGGGAAGATTTAAATGTAAAAGGAAATCTTTAACTTTAATGTTATAATATTATATAACTTATTACTTTATAATAAAACATAATAAAAAAATCGTTACAAAAAGTTTAGTTTAATTATTACCTTAAGCTTTTATATTAAGTTTTAAAATATATTTAAACTTTATAAAAATAATATTAATACACCCTATCCTATTTTTCTTATACGGTTTATATTATTTACCTTTATTAAATAATATTATAATATATTAATTTAATCTTTATTATAAAATTAGGAAAATAAATAAAAATAATTTAATAAAAAGCAATAATAAATAGGTAAAAATAAGGAAATTTAATAAAAGACCATAATAACATAATAGCTAAAAAAAGGCTTTAAAGTAACTGTTATAAGGTAATGTTAAAAAGTATGGAATATAAGGGTTTAATTATTTTTATAAATGTAAATATTTTATAATAATTAAAATATTAGGCCTTATTTATAACTAGGCTATATTTATAAATATAAGCTATTTTTATATTGTTATAGTTATATAATTAAAATAATTAACTTAAGGTAAGAATAAGCTTTAAATAGTATATATAAATGTATTTAACCACCTTTATTTTTTAATACCTATGAAATATATAAGGTAATTAGTGGTAAATATAAAGGTAATATAAAAATATTAATAAATATATTTATAAGTGTTTTCATTTTTAAGTAAAGGTAAGTATTTAAAATGGCTTATTTATAAAAACCTATTTAATTATATTATAAATACTTATATAAATAACATGATATATATTCTTTTTATATTCTTTTATAGTTAATATATCTTATAAATAGTTTAATTTAATTAAGGCTAATCTAATTTAATAATAAATTTTAAGGCTTATATTATAAAATAATAAAGTGATTAGGTTAAGCTGTCTTTTATAATACTTGTTACATTTTTTATTATTATTATTACGCTTTTTTTTATTATTTCCTTAAGCATTTTTTTATATTAAAAAAGGTAAAACATTTATGGATTTAATAATAATAAATTTAAAGCTTACATTAAATAATTTTAAAACCTTTTAATTAGATATTATAAATAAAGCTAGGATGGCTTATAATTATAAACTAATAATCCCTTTATAAAATTAAGCTTAAATTAAAAGGCTAAACAAGAAGGTAAATACGAGTAATTAAATGGCAAAGATATTAATTTATAAAAAGCTTAAATAAGGTTAAAGGGTTTATATTTTATCCTAGTTAATTAATTTAGGATATATATAACATAAATAACAAAGCTTTTAAGGTATTTTAGAGTTAAGTAAAGAATATACTTTTATATTAAAAATAAAGGCTTTAATAAAAATAAGATAAATTATTTAAGTATAAAATGTTTATATATAACCATTAATATTTTAAACATTTAATAATATACCTTTCATTTCTTTGTTCTTTTTATAAGTAGCTTATATTCCTTATACTTTTTAATAAAATTAAGGTTTATTAACCTTTTTAAAACCCACTTATTCTTTTTTATTAAATAGTTATTTTATTTTATATAATATTTTATCTTTTTATTTTATTTATGTATATATAAGATCTTTATATTTAAGTAATATCCTTTATATTTTACCTTAAACCTTTAAAAAAGCTTATTATTTAAAATATTTTTTTAAGCATTTATTAACAACTATTATTATTTAACCATTTAATAAAAAACTTATTTTTTCTTTGTTTTTTAAAAATATAATTAATAACATAGTTTAAATTATTATTGTTAATATTAAATATTAACTTATTATAATTTATACTTATAAATGGGTTAAGTAAGGTGGTTAAAGTTGTTATAATACCTTTTATAAGTTTTAGGAAAAGTTAATTATTTTAAAAGGACAAATTAATTAAATTCATTAAAATATTATAAGCTAATTAATAATATATTAAAAATATATCACTTATTATAAGTAATAATTTATTTTCATTAAGAAAGTTAGTTAAAAAAGGGGTAGTTAATTTATTAATCATATTAAAAAAAAAATGCTTTATAATAAATATTAAAATTAGTAGATTATTTTAAATTATTTCCTCATTTATATAATTTAATATTAAAAGCTTACTAATAGGTATAATATTTTTAAATTTAAAATTATTTATTATATGATTTATTATTACCTTTTCTTTTTAACCTTTATAATTTTTTTTATTTTTAAAAATAATATCCCAATTTATATTTATATATCCCATCCTTTATAAACCATTATTAAATGGGTATGTTAAAAAATAAGCTTATTAATTATTTTAAGCTTTAAGCTTTTTACTTATTTATAAATAAAATAAGGAAATAAGGTTTAAAATTTAATATTATAAGCTAAATTAATATAATATATAAAGCCATTTATAATAAAGTATAAATATCCATATATTATATAAAACAATATTAAAGATATATAATAAGCCTTATAATACTTAAGTTATTCCTATATATTTTATAAGGATATATAAGTTAATATAAATTAAATATATTATTAATATAATACTAGTTAATCTTACCTATTTAACTAAACATAACAATTTATATGGTTAATAAGTTTAGCGTTAATAATAAGTTTTAAATTATAAATCATATAAAATAACTTAAATAATGGTAATTAAAAGCTTTAATTTAATATATATATTTTCCCATGGATTTTTTTCACATAATTACTTTATTAATAAGGATTTTTAATAATAAACTTTCCCTTTTTTAAATATAAATATTTAAAATATAAAAATAGCTAATTAAATATTAACACCTTAATATATTTTACCTTGTAATACTTAATTAAATTACTTTAAAAGTAATATAATATTTTATATAAAAAATAATAAATTTATATTTATTAAGATTTATTAATAATTTAATATTTTACCTTTTTTTCTTTTTTACCTCCTTTCCCTTTACCTTTATTATAAGTTAAAATAAATATATTTATTAAATATTTTAAAAATATACAAATATAAAAACATAAATACACATTATAATTAATAAATTTTAACTTAATAAGATTTTTTAAAAGCTTAAAAATAGCTATAATAAAAATAAGAAAAATAAAAAAGCTATTATTACCATTTAGGTATATTTTATTAATAGGTATACTTTATATTTGAAAATAATTAACACATTTAAAATATTTAACTCTTTTCTTTTCTAATTATAATTATAATAATATCCTTAATAGATTATTTATCTTTAAATATAATTACATTTTTTATTTACTATCAAAAATAATATTAATTTAATAGCAAAGCATTATTATATCTTTCCACTATTTAAATTTATAATATTCTTTTATAATAATATTAATAAAAATATTTATATCCTTATTTATTAATATATTTTAAAATATAATAAAAAGTTATTTATCTTATTTTATTTTATTTTTAAATATTAAAGATATAAGATTAATATAAACATAATAGGATTAATAGCTTAACTTAAAAATGCTTATAATATAAAAAAGGATATAATTTTATAAAGTAAAAAATAAAATCCTTAATAATAAAGTACTTAAATTAATAATATATATTATAACTTATTAAAATATAAAAAAAATATAATAAGGATAAAAAATAAGAAATAATTTAAAAGTAAAAAGATATATATAATAAGTTAAAAAGCTTTTACCTTTAACTTATTATTAAATTTAGCCCTTATATTAATATAAAGGTTATAAAGTTATAAATAATTATAAAAATTAATAATTAAAAGTATTTAATACTATAATTTATTAAAAGATTTATATGTTATAAGAAATATAAGTTAGTTATAAAACTTTTATTTCCATTTTAAAAGGATAAAATTAATTAATTTTAAGTTAAACTAATTAAATATTTCATTAATTATTATAAAGTTAAAATCGAAGGCATTCTTTTAAATTATGTAAGTAAAAATTAAACTTATTAAATAAAACAAGCTAGTTAGTAATAACATAATGAAAAAGCTTATCTTAAATATATTATTAATAATATATATAGCTTATTATATAATAAAAGGTAAAACTAGTTAAATAATATAATATATTAATTATTAATATGTAAATGATTAGTTTTAAATATTTCTTTAATTTTATTTCTTTTAATATTAATTATAATAATAATCTTTATTTTTATTAAATTATTTAAATATTATAAAATAATAATTTAAAATTATAAATAGGTTAAGTTTATTAATATACTAAGTTAAAAGCCTTTAATAATAGTTAAAAAGATTATAATATAAAATAATATCCTTATAATAGGCTTATAAAATATATTATTAAAACATAATTATAAAATATTAAAAGCCATATTAATATTAATACTTATTATTTTAATTTTCTTATAAATTAAAATAGTTTTTAACTTAATTTTAAAAGCTAATTTAATAAATACCTATTATTAAAAAAAAGGAAAATTAGTTAAGCGTTAAAAATAAATGGGAATGGTAAAGGAGATAAGTAAATTATATATTTTAATAATACAATATATAAGGCCTTTTTTATTACCTTTATCTTTATTAATTTATCTTAATTTTTAAGTTTTTATTTAAAAAGGGTAGTTTTTTTTTTAATGTTTTATAACATAATAATTACTTAAAGTAATAAGCCTTTATTAAACCTTAGTTAAGTTAAAAACTAAGTTTACCATCTTTTTTAATTTATATTTATTAAAATTAAAGATAAAATACCTTTATATTAATATTTTAATATAAATATATAAGAATGTTTAAAAAGGCATTTAAGCTTTATTTATTTCTAAATACTTTATAAAAATTAATTAAACATTTTAACTATTAATTTTCAAATTATTATAAAACTTATATTTTATAATAAATAAACATTTCTAATTATAAAATATAAGAAAAGGAAAAAAAGACTTATTATATTTATATATATTATAAGTAATTATATCCTTTAAATATATTTTTTATAATAAAAGGCTTATTATTAATTAAATATAATAAGTATTTCTTAAAATAAATTAAAGCTATTTTCCTTTTTACTTTTTAAAAAAAGGGAGCTAATATAAGTATTAAGCTAAAGTTATAAGCCATTATTTTTTAATTATATAAATAATATATATTTATATTATTAAATATATAAAAATACAAATATATTAGCATTACTTTAATATAATAATTAAATAAAGAATTAAAAGAAAAACTAATATTTTATATTTAAAGAAGTAAATTTTATAATATAATTAAATATTATATTAATTAAGATTAAAAAAAGAAATTCATATTAAAGAATAAATTAGCTAAGTTTATATTAGCTTTCTTTTTAGCATAACCTATTAGTAATAAAGCTAAAGTTATAGCTAATTATAAAAAAAATATAATAATAAAAAAAGAAAGGATATAAGTAAAAAAGGCTTAAGATATTATTCGAAACGATATAAATAAATAATCCAAATCCTTAACGACTTCGTTTTAAAAAAAAATAATCGTTTAGCCTTACTATAAAACGAAATATGGACGCTTATAGCACAGGAGGCAGATAAGGGCCGGAAAGGAAAGTAGGTCTGTGCACCGCCACGATAAGTCAGTAGACACATTTATACCACATGTTCAATATTGCTTATCTTTTTCCTACTCGCCCATTCCTGATGTCATTGAAGTAAATGGATTAATCAAGACTCGATCTCGGGAGGAACAATCTGATTCCGATGGACTTGATTCTGTGAATTGTATTCTAAGTGTGTTTAAAGGAAAGTTAAAAGGAAAAAATCTTCATAATACAAAACGAACTCTCTAGTGGGATATCAGGCGACCCAAGGTCCCCTGGTCTACCACCAGGTAAACATGATTATCTGATCTATGGTGCCCAAGGAGCTCCGGGCTGTCGAGGGCGAAGCGGTGGCCGGAGTTCGTGGACCATTTGCGCAATAATCTGCTCTCGGGTCCGGGTCGAAGTCTGACCTTCTGTCCTAACGGCGGTCTCAGCAGCTTCAAGCTCACGCGCCAGTTGTTCTTGCTGGGCCCGAACCGGGTCCAAAGGGCGTTCCGGAACTACATAGGGATGCTGAACTATAGGGCGCTCCGGAACTATAAAGGGATGTTGAACCACAGGCTGAACCTCTTCCTGGCGTTGAAGCTCTGCTTGTCGTCGAATCTCTGCGCGACGCTGGATTTCTGCTTGACGCAGTTCCTCTTCTTGCCATTGTAACTCTGCTTGTTGCTGTAACTCTGCTTGTTGCTGTAACTCTGCTTGCCGCTCAATCTCTGCTTGTCGTTGAATTTCTGCTTGTTGTTGAGCCTCAGCTTGTGCCTCTGCCTCTGCCTGAGGCTCAGCCTGTGTCTGAGTTTGAGTGACCTTCGTTTCATTTTTAACCGGAGTTTGGGCATTTGAATATCTCTCGGCGTGATCCATCAACCCCTCAAACTGAAGTCCCGTAATGCGCCTTTCCATGAGCCTCTCCTCAAGTGCCGCATCCTCAGCCTTGCGATTGGCTTTGTAGGGATGATAGCGGTAAGGGCGGCTCATCCATATCCAGTAAAAGTGGAAAACGAATAGAGTAACGAAAATGAGTAGAAACATCTCAGGCAACATACGTTCCTGCCACAAAATGAAAGTCCCGAGTATGGAAGCAGCATTTATTGCTGAGTAAAAGGCGAAGCCTCCAACTCGTGCTTGAGTGAGGGTTGGTGGCTGAGAATCCTGAGGCTGGACGCCTGGCTGGACCCGAGGGCGGAACTGGGGCTGAACAGGGTCGCGGGTTAAGGGCTGGGACCTAGATCTGTGTTGAGGCTCGGGGATATACATCCAATAAAAGTAGAAGTAAACTAGAGAAATGACAACGGAGACCCCCATCTCATGGACCCTCCCAAACCACCATAGGAGGCAAGAGACGGCTAAGCCACAAGCGTCCATAAATGTGAAGACGACTAGCTTTATAATCTGCTTCCAATACAACGCCCTCTGACGAGGTCTCATTTCGAACGAAACTTCAAGTCGTACTTTGAACCAGAAGATGAAAAAACCAACCAGGGCCGCCATAGAAAAGAAGAACTTTCTCCAGGAGGCATCATCGAATTTAAACTCATCGACGGGATAAGGAGTAGGCGTGTTTGCCCAAGGCATACCCAAATAGGGATCAGAAGAAGGTTCGGCCGACCAATCCATTATGAAAATTTTTATAGATACGTAGAATGGGGAGTTTTTTTTCGTCGAGCGGCTTGTTAATTCGTTCCGAAGTCTTTCAATCGGACGGAATTATCTATGTCGATGCGTTGAAATGGAAAAAGTTTCTTCCACGGGCATAGACACTTCCAAGTTTTTATATCCAATTCACGTTGCTACTAATGTTTCGAATGAAAGAGTGCACTTATTAAATTATACAGAAGCTGTACATTACAAGTCTCTTGTCGGCCAGGTCATAAAGAAAATAATAGAGAAGCTACCTATATTTCAGCAATGCATTATGGGGCTGTAAACAATGCATAGTTAAACATGGCAAGAAGCAGTTTATTTGAATGAATTCATTATAGCGTGATTCATATTCATTGTCAAATAGGTATATTTACCTAGGTACCTAATCCATCACGAAACGGTCGTCGCCCCTTGGGTTTAAGCCATGATGGCTTGTCCACCAGCGGTTCATTTAAGAGGGAGATACTCGTTATGAATTGCGGTATTGTGCCGAAATATCAGGGGGTTGCAGCTACTCAACTGCAAGAACGATAGAGATTTTCTCCAAGGCTATCCCTTAGACTAGATACAATTTGTGAGTTAAAGGGTTAATCTACATATTATACACTTATCCCCCTAAGACGATAACCTTACCTTTATCACTCCGCGACAAGCTGGACAGCCTAGAGATCTCATTTTACGAACCAATAATCAATAGCTACTGGTTATTGGCTATTACAGCTCAATAAACTAACGTACCTATTTGAGGAAAATACTCATTTATTACACAAACTGTTAGATAGTGTAGACTTGTGCATCACCCATTGTTCGTGGACGATAAAACTTCATCTACCTATTTGAATGCGAGCTCTTCCACTATCAAGTGCTTTAGGTAGGTGTAGCCATCAGGTATTTAAGCCGAAGTCTTCAGAGCTTATAAGGTCACTACTGTACTAACCCTTATGGCCGTTTTTATCATTTATAGTCACGTACGCATTAGAGTTCCTCCAACTAAATCAGAAGATAACATCAACGCTGAATTAAAATATGGCCCAAACATGCCGTACGACGCGTTTATATAATGAATTGAGCTTTAGCGGTAGCGCCAAAGGCAAATTAGGATAGCGACTAACAAGAATGCTACAGGGTTTAGAGCAAACAGAAAACCAGCAGCAGCCAGGACAAGGTAGATATATACAAACGCAATGAATATAGCCAACGCATCATCCCACATCATAAAAATCCCACAAACCAGCAAAGCAACCGTCCATCCGTATATGAACTGGGGAATGAGGTAGATGAAGTCCAGGTCTGTCGCAGTCATACTTAATATTCCATCTATTATAGAGTCCTGCTCTAAGGTTGGTACGGGTCTTGCCATCTTGCTAGTTGGTCGCTCGGAGTTTGAAGTTATCGGGATTCTGCAGTGTGTAGGTAGGTATTAGGTGAAGTAATGCGAAGCGAAGCAATATCTATAACTTTTTATACCCACACGTAGGTAGGTTCTTTAGGTTGTAATATTCAATCTGGACAACAATGGCGTCTTGTCCTACTACCTTACCCTTTGTGTAAGTTAGGATCATAACAAAGTTACAGGAAACATTCAAAGGGAGTCAAAAGCAGGGACTCGCAAAACAATGAGGGTAGCCTAGGTAGGTGAATTACCTGAGGTACGAACAACTCTTGCCACCATGGCATCACAAGAATAACGGTTTGCTTTCTTCTTTCTTTGGATTGTTTCCAACCGTCATTTTTTCTATATATCACGACATGTGCTTAGTAATAGCTTACAGCTCCACATCCAATCTTCGTAGGGCTGGCCGGTGTGGCTGAGTTGGTGGGATTGTGGCTGTCGTGGCTGTTAAGATGTATAAGCATTGCCTAGGTATTCAGGTAATAGTGCACAGACCGCCGTACACACTTCATGACAGCCTCAAATGTATCAAGTTAGCAAGAACACTGAGAACGACGTTAGAAGACAAAAGGGTTGTCTTAAATGAATCTAATCATTTTCACTTGCTCATATAGAGTATATAATTAATTAAGAAGTCAACTCCTTCCTTGGTTGTTCAAAAGAGAGCATATACGACAAAATCTTTGCATGTAAAGTATTTGCGAAAATGGACGTTGATCAAAGTAGTCCATAACACTTTAGGTACAGAAAATATTTCATAATGCTTTTCATATAAAGCATACGGAAGTTTGGCTTCATTAGCTCTGACTTACGGGCCCTATGTTCTAATTTAAATAGAATATTACTTTTCAAGTTTGAAGATAATAAAGCCTGCCTACCTATTTACCCCTTTGGAAGGTTACGTCCACCTTCATTATAATATTGCCTTGGAACATCTTGTAATGGCGTATTATAGCCATACGTTATATTCATTTTGTTGATATAACTTTACGCAATATTTGATTTATAGTCAACTTGTACCGTGGACGATTTTTAGAGGTTGAGCAGGAGCATTCTAGAATACCGCAGTTTCAACTGCGAGTAGATATTATGAAGGCCGTAAACGCATAATTAGACAACGAGTGATAATGGAATAATTCTTGAGACACTAGAATCAGAGGTTGAGTCTTGAGAGGCTATCGAGTATGCCTCAGAAACAACTCGAGGACCTTGGCCTATTCTCGAACTCAAGGCACTTTCTTTGACGGTTGGTTTGCAGTTATAAGGCACATTGCGTAATTTCGAAAGCTCGAGGTTAGACATACTTAGTACAAGGCTTTTCTTCCATCATTGTACCAAACTAAACAGGGCCACTTTAACCCGAAACAGATTGTATCAGATTCGATACAACGCATAGAAGTAGCGATATCCGGTGCGTGCTTCGATAATTGTCACGTAACTATCCGAAGAAAGCGACTTGAATCATCCTGGTATTAGTTCAATTACGTTTATTGGCATTGATGTATGCGCTGTCTCCCTCTATAAGCTGGAGTCGAATACTGAAGTGACTGCACTTCATTGGCCAGCTCGCCTAGGAATACTTACGAGTACTTGATTTACATTGTAACTTTTTTTCTGTTGTTTTTCGGCAACATCGCACGTATATCCATGGGATGAAGTGGAAGGCCGGAGCTTACCTCTTTCTACCGATAAATTTGTATGTATTATGTTATTCATCTGTCTCTCTTCCGTGCCTACATTTAATCCAAATCCATTTACTTCTTGGTCTCGGTTCCCCAGAAATTCTATGCTTTTACGGAGTTGGACTCACTTTCTTTAACTGGTAAACCTGGGGCCGCTATCTTGTTCTCTCATTCCGTTCACCTCTTCCCCCCCCCCCCAAAAAAAAAAAAAAACATACACCCAGTTCATGCCTCATGGAAGTTTTTCATTACTTGTAACGAAAGAATGGGGCTCCCTTCCCTCTATCAATTAATCAGTACGGATCGTTTCTTCCACTAGGTACTGACTGTCCTTACATAACTCATCCACCATTCTTCTACGCATCCCATTCTCTTATATCTCACCCTGATGATACCTATGCCTAATCCGTATCAATTCTTCTTTTCTAATTATAAACAAGGCCGCATTTACCATCCATTCACAGAGTTGTAACTCGTCCTCTCCCACTGGTAAGTTCATGGTCGTCACCCTAACTATCTGTATCACACCTACGATACTCATGCTAAACTCAGATGGATTTTTCCACCCTTCCCAACTGCTAATGTACTGCTTCTGGTTTAAGATACACACGATCTTTCCTTAGTATTAAGGCTACAAGTACCTTTCCTATCTGGAAATTCCGTCTTTCATTCCATCAAACACTTGCCACCTGACTTATATCAATTTCCTGTTTCTAAGGCAAGTAACCTTTACTGATTTGGACTGGTATAGACACCTAGGTACAGCCTCTTGCCGATAACATTGAACTTCGTAGCACATCCCCTTCTACTATTCTTCTACACACTTCTCCCATGCACCATGTTGTATGAATCTTGTAACACTCAACTAATCATCAATCGTCTACAGCTATCATACAGCTCGTTCTATCCCACCCGCATCTCACCCCCACACACCATCTACATGAATTCATTGTGGCTAACATGAAAGACTAGGATACCATGGATGAAGAAAATCCGTATACCACGGGGATGAATTGGGGTTATATCCACGGCGCTATGGACGACCTCGACCCATTCTTCGGAGGTTTCCAACCGGATCTGAATGGAGAGCCACTAACATATGAGGCAATGGCTCAGATGAATGCGTTGATGAACAATGACGAAGAGTTGGGTGTCTTGATGGAGAATGGCGAGGAAAGTTGGCAGCAAGCCTCCAATAACTTTCAGGACCCTCTACCCACTACCAACCAGGATTGGCAGGTAGCCCAGGTCGGAGAGTACCTGACCGACCAACCGGGTTTATACTTAACTGACCAAGCCTCGAACAATCAAGAGTCATTGCCGGCAACTCAAGTTGGACCGGACCCGACGGACGAAGCCAGATTATACATACCCGAACAAGTTTACCCCACGCTCGCCGGGTCCGTCATACCTGCAGTTCCGCCCGAGGTCACTGGATACCAAGTACAGGCGGGTCATCGACCATCCTTCAATGAGTACCAGGGATCGTCGCAGTCGCTGCCTGTAACGGCGGCGAATGACCAGTACATTGAAAGTGAGTCATGCTTCAGCCTGGCTAACTATTCATAGCTCCGCCTCGAGTCGGGCAACAGTAGTCATTGTAGCCTGAAATAGTTCAGCAGATTCACTGATATAAAACACAGGTCCCGAGAACTCTCCCAATGGAGAACCACATCTACGCGACCCCAACTGGACCTATGCCATTGAAGTGTGGCCTACATACGACAAGCCTGGTAAGTAGTTGACGTTACATTTTTGATGCTTTATTTGTCTTTTTTTCCCGAAATTCCCGAAGTCCCCGAAGGCCCCCTAAAAGTGCAGCGCCACAGACAAGATTACGCTAGCCATATTTACTCTAGCGTTATCCCTCAGGACGTTACCTTAGTGTGCAGCCCTACTTGGTCCGTGCGATATACAGCTCTGTGGAGGTGCAGGTGGGATAACTTTAAACTTGGTGGCGCGTCTGTTGTGGTTCAGCACCTCACTGTAGCACCTTACTGCAGCTACCTCAGCTATCTTTCCAGCCGTGAGGCCGCATCGCTCTCACATTCAGGCCGCTAACGTCGCTCTTTTTCATCAGGCGAAACTGTTGTGAGGGACCACACAGCTGCTTTGAGGAGCACTTTGAAGTCGCATGGTGTTATCTATCATTTCGCCCTTATTACCTCTAGGGATTCCATTGTCTATCGACAGTACTCGCTTCCCGAGAAGGATCGCTTCAACGATCGCATACGTCTCAAATTCCTCCAAGTCTTTAACGCCTCAAAGCCCTACAACAAGCGCCTAGCCGATTATTATATCAGAATGAGCGTTGTCTATAAGTCTCAAAGCATCCTGCCGTCAGGCCCATACCCGTCCGGGATCGATGGCGACCAAGACCTACTCGTATACGGTGGTTCGGACGACGTAAACTTGATACAGTCGGTGCCAAATTCCCCCAGCCTGGGTTCCGCCAGCCTTCTTGGGCCCCTCACACCCCCCGAGACTCTTGCCACCCCCAAGACCGACAGCAACCGTCCGTCGCGAGCCGGCCCCATCCCCAAGCCGAATCGCATAGTCACGAAGAACAAGGAAGGCAAATACTACTGCTCATTCCCCGGCTGCAGCGCGAAGACTAGGGTCTTCAACAGGAAGTGCGAGTGGAGGTAAGAATCAACCCTTTGCGCCTCACAACTATAGAACTTCTTTTGCTAACTGTTGGATTAGTAAGCACATGGACAAACACGATCGTCCGTACAAATGCATGGCGCCTGGCTGCGAGAAGCTCACCGGCTTTACGTATCCGGGTGGGCTTTCACGTCACGAGCGCGAGGTCCACGGCAAGCATGGCGGACCGAAAAACCCGCTCTACTGCCCGCACGGGAACTGCAAGCGGCACGAGGGCAAGACCTTCTCGCGAATGGAGAACCTAAACGAACACCTGCGCAGAGTCCACACCCCCAACGACGCGGTCGCGGCTCCGACACCCGAGGGCGAGCTCGACGACGACTCTACTACCACCATGCTCGCGCCCACGCCGTCCGAGAAAGTAGGCGAGAAGCGCAAGCCCGACACGGATCTCCGCGAGGAAGTCAAGCGTCTGCGCGGCGAGAACGAAGGTCTCCGCGCTCATAGTAGGGCTATGATGCAGGAGATCCACAGGATCAATGCGCAGCTCCAGGCTCTCCAAAATGCTAGTAACATCGCGGGCCGTGACGCTTCTTCAGCTGCGTAGGGCGCTCTGCAGAATAATATGGACTGTTACCAGCGGTGATTCCTCTATTTTCCCCTATTGCCCTTTTTTTTTCTTTTTAAAGCTCTCTCCCCTTTGTGTTTTCACGACGATACCCCACTTTGCGTTGCGTTGCGTTCACTTGCATGGCGCGGTACTGCATCAGGATTAGGTCGCTGCTCTTGGGATGATCGGTTCGTACTGTTTTTATGATCAACTGATGGGACAGAGCAGAGGGCCTCGGCGTTAGGGTTTATATCATATGGCATTTGCAGGAAGTCTGCGGGTTTTGAGGGTTGCGAGGTCACGCTTCTCATTTCAGGCTTGGGCACGAATGGACGTGTTCCGATCTTTATGATGTGTTGGTTATAGCTAATGAGCTGTAGTCAGGGCTCTCTAGTGTGGGTTGCCTACTATCTATGTTCCTTGAGTTGTCATTCTCGTGGTAACCAAGTGGGTTGGATCCAGGATGCGTGATAGTCTCTATGCACTCTTTGTAGCTTCTCGGCCTAACTTAGGTGTGAGTCCTCGAATAAGGGTGCTTACTTTATATATGTGTCCCATTATAACTTGAGTCTTATTTGCTCCCATAGCGAAGCATTGTGTTTTCGCATTCTCCTCTTCTAAGGCTAACATAACCCGGACTAAACACCTCCCTCTAGCAGTTGCTTCAATTGAAGTTCGAGTCCACGGATTCGAATCCTCGCACAACCATGTTTCTGGGGTGGGCGTTCCGCATTAAGAATATAGGCTTGTAGCATCTATCATCAATCTGCTCCTCCGCCCCACGAGACTAGATGGCTTGGTTTGAGGGTGGTTTGGACAAACCAATCCATTTTCCTCCACCTTTCAACCCCTTAAAGATTACTCAGCGCCAGAGTATCCGCTAATATATCGTAAACTCTAGCATCCCGTTAGCCTTCTTCGGCCATTAGAAGACGTTCGTTAGTCTCCCCGTATTACCCATCTGCTCGGACGTCGGATTCTCGTTTTCCTAATTCGGCCTCCGATTAGTACGGACCTTTGTATATATCGCAATAGAAATTCTACCCCTGTTGTAAGAAAACCTACGATCCATTGATGGCATCGACAGCATTCTGTGCTAACTGGAATCCGAAACACGTATTTAATTCTGACCCAAGATGTTTGTCTTTAAGAAGGCTAGATATTATGCTAGGTTAAGATTTTCCTCATAGATGTTTGAGTGTCGCTTCCGCTACATCCGCTATATATCGTCAAGGGGTGTAGAGTCTGTCGTATCCAGCCAGGCACGTAACATTGATCACATGCGGAGGAGATTGAAAATGCAGCTCTATCACCTGGAAACCGTATCAACGTCCTGCTTTGGCATATCCGAATATAGATCCATGGTTTAAATTCTCCGAGATTTGACTGCAGTCCAATTTAGACCATTAGAAATCTAGCACCAAAGCATTACAACGCTTGCAGCCGATAATTACCTAGCTGCAAGGGAACCAGCTAGATTAAATCCTCTATCGGGGAAAACACCAGAACCTAAAAGACAAAGACCGCGGTGAGTCAAATGATAATATTGTGCAATTTAATCCTCCCATTTGTTGCGAGGTTTTCACCTGCCTTTATCGGGCGCGTTGAGGAGACAGGAATCAGCACTGACCGAGGGAAGCCTACATACAAGTAGTAGAGCCCTTGTACTGGAGGATTCTCCCAGCAAGCGGGCGTCAAGTTAGGCATTTCTAATCCTCCAGGCTATCGATATTGATATTAATTGCAATCCCCGCTTGACAAACACAACTCGGGCGATAGTAGGCAGAAACAGACTCAATACTGATGCTGTCATCAGTCATCATTTGACCAGATAGGCCGCATGCTTAGGGTCACAGCATCTTAAGTCTCAGTCATCGATAGTTAGGAGTGATGACTGCAGTCACTAGGCGGGTTTCTTTTATTGGTGCTAGGACGGCAGCTACTATTAGTGTATTATTTAGGGCATATGCAGCGCCAAGACGGCTGGCTCCGCAGGCCTTTTTTAGTTATTACTGCATTAGGCAGCTTCCACTGATTGGGGGGAACCTTGAATGCTAAACTTACGAAATGCACGACTTTGTAATGTACCTGATCTCACAAGGAAATATTAATGGAAAACACCACCAATAGTTCTGGCGATCTTCACTAGTAGGCATCTAGTTATTGAAACTCATCACCATGCGTTTATAATATGCAATGTGAGCTTAGTATGAGGTAAGTAATTGTGAGGGGTACATCTCTGTCATACCCCCGGATGCAAATGAACAAGATTTTGTTCCGTCGAAAAATACGAGTTGAATGGGCTTCCTCTTCCTGATCGAGATTCCCTTACGTCGTAGCATTCGACGCGGGCTAGCCAAAGCAACCCAATGATGGCATAGATCGGCACGACATAAATAGCTGGAGTTCAATTTGCGGCGACCGGCACGCTTCCATGGCGAGCTGAGGCCATGCACCTACCCATGACTACCGAATCTCGTAGACGGGGAACGCGAGATGTCGTGATCTGCCAAGTGACCCTAAATCTACCTGTCTTACCATTCATAGGAGTATGCGGTAGGGATCATCTGGCAGAACCATGCCCAAAAAGTCTATGAACCTGCTTTCGGCCTGCCAGTACACAAAGGATTGGCACAGCTATAAAACCAGATGTTCTCACATTCTTCTGGAGCTTTTGGTAGGCAATACCAGTATCTTCTAAGGTCCGGTAGGTAGGGCTTAAGGTGTAGAGGCGCCAAGTATATGTCAATCTTAGCCATCATGAAGAACATAATTGCTCTAGGCGTCCTGCCACTGCTGTCTCTCGTCGGGGCTGCAACTATTGCACCTCGCGACGCGCCGACCTACGATGCCATCATAATCGGAGGTGGTCCGTCTGGCCTCAGCGCGTTAAGCGGTCTTGCCCGCGTGCGAAGGAACGTTCTATTGATCGATTCGGGAGAATATCGCAACGACCCTACCAGACATATGCATGATGTTCTGGGTTATGACGGTGAGTGACAGTTCGGTTTCCAGACTCCTCCAACTTCTTAGCTTCTCATATGACTAACTCGCCGAAAAGGAGTCACGCCGGCATACTACCGCTGGGCTGCGCGCCAGCAACTCTCATACTACGAGACCGTAACCGCGGTCAACGGAACGGTAACCAGCATCGAGGCGCTGAACAACAACACGCAGTTCAACGTAGCGACGACCTTCCCCAACGGGACCGTGGACACCGTCAGCGCGCGCAAGATCGTGCTCGCGACGGGGCTTCGGGACATCCTACCCTCGACCCCAGGGCTCCAGGAGAACTGGGGGAAGGGTATATTTTGGTGCCCGTGGTGCGATGGCCACGAGCACGAAGACCAGAGCCTGGGGCTTCTGGGCCCGCTAGAAGAAGCCGCGAGTCTGGTGCGCGAGATCTCGACGCTGAACTCGGACATCATCGCCTTCGTCAACGGCACCGACACGCCCGACGCGCGCGCCGCTGCCGACGCCAGCTTCCCCAACTGGCAGAAGTACCTGCAGATCCACAACGTGACGGTCGAGAATCGCACCATCGCCCGCATCAACCGACTCAAGGACGGCGGGGACCCGCCTGCCGACCCTAGCTTGCCGACGGCGCCTGAGTACGACTTGTTCAGCGTGGACTTCACCGAGGGCCCGTCGGTCGAACGCGCCGCGTTTTTCACCAGCTTCCCTGACGAGCAGAGGTCCGACGTGGGCGAAAAGATGGGCGTCGCGCTGTACGGGGGTAGACTCGCGGCCGATGGGTCCAGGGGCCTTGTGACGAATATCCCCGGCGTGTACGCCATCGGCGACGCCAACTCGGATAACGTGACGAATGTGCCGCACGCTCTATTCACGGGAAAGAGGACTGCTGTGTATCTACATGGTGAGTTTTTAATTGCTATTTTTTTTTTTCGTATATCCCGAGATAGATGTCGATTCAGGGGCTTGTGACGCTTTGCTGACTGGACGATGTAGTGCAACTCGCGCGCGAGGAGGCCGATAGGGAACTAGCTGTGAACGGCACCACCGTGACTAGACGTGAGGAGGACTTCGACCTGCGGTCTATCTGGAATGAGATGAACCCTCGCGGTCTTCTCTACGCTGGTGAATTCAAGGAGTAATTATAGTATATCTACCTACCTAATTTACCTTTCGATGTTGAATATCTAGGGCGGACCTGGAAACAGAAAAGGGGGCGGCATTCTTGAGAGGAATTAACGTTTTGGAGATATTGATGTATTGTCGTTGCATATAATTACTGAAGAATTGACATCTCAAAACATGTATTTGAAGATGTTGCTTTAGGGGAGTGAGGACCTTGGCTCTCTTCAATCGTGGTAAAATGCTTTCTGTCACGATTGGAGACGGTTACTAGCGATCAAGGAGTTCCATATCCTGTTTTTTTGACTAGGCATTATGGGTATGATAAGTTAATATGAGGGAGAAGTTTATAATACTTAACGTAATTGATTTCAAACTTTTCTATTCTGCTTGAAAAGATTGCTTCTGTCTAAAAAGGAAGGTACCGAGTTTTCAAGTTGCCCATTTACACCTACTCTAATATCAAATTACCATAGATTTGTGAGGTTTCCTGAGCCCATCATTCGCCAAATGCCGGTCACTACCAACAACAACAGGCAGATAATGACATCTTATAAATAGGAAATAGAATTAGATTGAATGGGACAGAGATAAATAGAGAAAGTGAAATCTACAGAGATTATAGGAGCTTATTTACGTGTATCCAAAACCTTTAGGTTGGTAAGGTGTCTACTGTTAGTTCAGATCCAGCTTCTAAAACCAGATGTCAATTTATGTCACATAGATAGTCTGTCCAACATTTATCACGAGGAGTAAAAGAGAGATAACATCGAAACATGTTAGCAGAGATCAAGACTGCTTCTGATCTAGATTCTATGTGAGCAATCCTGCCTTTACTTTTACACCACAGCCCTACTTTCATACCCTCGTGTTTTCTACCATCCATATACCATGCAACGCCTTCATTCTCACATACCACCATAGACATCCGTCTCAAACCTCAAAGACCTCCCCAGCACCAACGCCACCGCCTCCTCTCCTAGCATCTACTAAGTCCAGTCTCCAGCCCTCCCAATTCTTCAACCCACGCTTAATATCTTTAATCCTCTCAAGCCTCCTCTTAGCATCCTCCTCCTGCGCGCGGCGGAAAGCCTCCTCATCGAACTCCATATCGTCATCATCTAAGAGCCCATCATCACCCGCTTTCTCATCGGCCGGCGCCCCACCCGTCAGCGCCGTGATGCCGCTAGTGAGGAAATCGCCAAAACCGCCTGCCCTACCGCTAGGTTTGCGCGCCGAGTTCGGGCCGCCTAGATCGATGCTGGTGAAATGTCCGGCGCTCGGACTGAAGGCCCCATCGTCACCAGCACCGGGCTCCATCTCCCTGCGGCGCTGGTGCCAGATGCCGCGTCGCAAGTCGTACACCTCGCTCTCGAGGTCGCGGATCTTCTTCTCCATGCGCTGGCGCTCCTCGTCCACCAACTCATCGACGCCGTCGTCGTCGCCGCCGCCCTCAGCCGCGTCTTTCTTGCGCAGGCGCGCATTCTCCGCCTCCAGCTTGTCAATCTTCGCCTTCGCGTCCTGTGCCTCTTTCTCCGCGCGCTCCTTATCCTTGCGCAGCGCCTGCGAGCGGCTGTCATTCTCTTTATGCAGGGTGCCTAGCGCGGCGACTTTCTTTTCGAGGGCCTCGACTTTCTTCTCCAGCTCGGATTTCTCGCCTTTCAGTTTCTCGACCTCGCGCTCGAGGCTGCGGAGCTTGGTTTCCGCGCTGGTGCGCTCGCTGCCTTCCTTTACGGCGCGCTCCGTCGTGCGCTCTAGGTTGCGCTTGAGGTCGCCGAGCTCGCGTTGCGCTTTCATTGCTGCTTGTTCGGAGCGCGCGAGTTTTTCTTCTAGGGCGGTGATTTGTTCGCGGTCCGTGCCGCCTGCGGATGCTTGTCGTTCGGCTTGGGCGCGGAGGCGCGAGATTTCGAGCTCCATTGTCTCGATGGTTGCGGATTTCGAGGCAAGCTGAGCCTGAAGCTCTCCGGGAGGTGCGGACATGGAGATAGAAGGCGATGAACTGTGGCGCTTTGAGGCGACGGATTGGAGCTGTGAGTTTTGACGCTGGAGGGCTGCGATCTCTGATTTCTATAATTGTGTTAGTTCGATCTGTGAGACAAATAGGACATGTGTACCGAATTTTCCATACCAACTTCTCAATTTGGCTGTCCGAACCATCCCTATCAGCCTCCCGTAAATCAGCAAGCTCGTCCTCTGCCTTTTGCCATCGCTTCTCCGCGTCAGAAGCTTCTTTAGCAAGTCTCTTGTTCTCCTTCTCTAGATCCTCTATGCGCGCTACTTGCTTCCGGTAAATATCGGGTGCCGTTTCGCCTTCAGGACTGAGAGGAAATCCGGTTGGCGACACTGTCCCTGCACGGAAGGATGAGGAGCGAAGTTTCGACTGCTGCGAAAGAGAGGCTGGGTTGGGGGAAACTGGTGGTTCTGCGGACGCATCTTCGACTGCAGGCTCGTCACCCGCGTTTGATTCGGGTTTAGATTCGGCAGCACCAGCTTGTTCCTTATTCTTGTCCTGCTGCTTCGAAACGCCCGCCTCAGCTAGCTTTTTCTTTCTCATCGCCTCAAACTATGGAGTTTAACCTTTAGCGCTCAATTGATAGATGCTTGAAGCATTGTACCAGTTCATACCTTCTTCTTATTCTTGGCGAGCTTCTCAGCCTTTTCGGCCTTTGCCTTCTCGTCGTCAGCCATTTTGTCTTGGCTTACAAGAATGTCTTGGGTTTATGTAGAGTTCTCGATTTTCGTAATGAATAGTCTATTTGAAAATGAGTATGATAAGTACGCTAATGTGGCTATTGGCGAAATAATGGCCTATTGTTCTATGCCGACAACGAGGGATGAGAGCTTAGGTGTCCAAAAGAGAGCTGGAGCTAACGTCGCGGACCTGTAAAGCTGCGGTAAAGCTGTGGTTGACGGCGCTAACATCCCGCATGCACGGGCCACATACCTGTTAGAAAGGTACCTAGGTACATATTTCCAAGTACCTTGGTGTTTGTAGATCCGGATGGAGCTACCTGAGTGTGTCTAACCTAACCTTAGGCCAACGAAATGTAAACTAGTAATTGCCATCATGATCCGTAGTTACCTTGATATTGCCATTAATAAAACAAGAATCTCACACTTGAGATTCAAGTGGCCTTGAAACTTATTCCTCGTTTTACACGGTCTCTGAAATTCAATACTTAATGCGCAGATTTCTCTCCATCATGGCTCAACCACGTCCGAGACGGTTTGCGCCTCTCAAGGAGACGGCAGCGGGACAACACCATGACCTACCAAAATTGCAAGGAGTCATCTTTGACGTTGATGGAACACTATGGTAAGTCTAGATGAGAAAAATACTCACATGGTGAGCCGTTGTTCTCAACATAAAGACGGGAGGATGTCTGGATCGAGCAGAATGTAGAAGACGATGCGGACTCATGGCCATGGCAGTTCTATACATATTAAAGTGGTTTAAGTCTCTCAAATCACAAGAATGGCCAAAAAAGATATATCTACCTATTTAGCAGCGTCACGGAGGCTACATACCTAAATCTATACCTAACCCGGACCTGACCTTCTACTAAAATCTCTCACTGCCATCAACTCGCTCGCTTACACGACCCCTATTAACCCACCCCTCAAACCTCCACAAAGTGCCCTCCTATGTAGTAGAAACAAACTAACACAATCCATCCAGCCAACCACAAAACCACATGTTCACACAAATGCGCGCCGTCCTCGGCATCCCCAAGAGCACCGACATCCTGGAGCACGTGTACTCGCTTCCCACGCCGTCACAACAAGAAGCAGCCATGGAGTCCATCCGCGCGATAGAGCGGCAATCGATGCGGGAGCAAGTAGCGCAGCCGGGCCTCGCGGATCTAATGGCGTACCTAGAGGCGCGCGGCGTGCGCAAGGGCATCTGCACGCGCAACTTCGAGCAGCCCGTCACACACCTGCTGACCAAGTTCCTGGCGGGCTTTGCGTTCCACCCTGTGGTGACGCGGGACTTCCGGCCGCCGAAGCCAGATCCGGCGGGGCTGCTGTACATAGCGCGGACGTGGGGGCTGGTGCGGCGGGTAGAGGGGCCGAAGGATGAGGAGGGTGTGCGGGAGGTTGTGGGTGAGGAGAGTGAGGCTAGTGGTGTGCGGAAGAAGGAGGGGGGGGCGGGACATGGTGAAGTTGGCGATGCGTCGGGACTGATCATGGTGGGTGATTCGATCGATGATATGACGGCTGGACGGCTTGCGGGCGCCGCGACTGTGTTGCTTGTGAATGATGCGAATCGACACTTGGCTGACCATGAGCACACTGACTTGGTGATTGAGCGATTAGACGACTTAGTACAGGTGCTGGACCACGGCTTCGTGGGTAGGGAAATATCGTGACAACGCTTGTTTAGATGACCTAGAAGGACCTAGATGCTGCAACAGTGGATCACGTCTGTACTATTACATATAGATAACTCGAGATGTTTATAGAATATGGTGATTGAGTATCTACGTCTTAAGCTAAGCTACGTCTCGCGAGCAGCTTGTTTTCATATTGGATGGCCAGAATAGGGGATGGGCCGTATGAGAGAAATATTGTTACTGCGCCTGTTAATCAAGTGCAGCGTACATAATCACGCAATCATCGAGGGCACTCTCATCTAATATCTTATCACATTTGTACTAGGCGTGACGAATTTCATCTGAACAAATCTGTTGACTACGCACAGCATCTAACGCTTGTAGTTCGCTCCTCAAGATTGCTTTTTCTCGGTTCCTACATGCCCTCTCATAAAGATGTCTGACATATTCTCTACCAAGGGCCACGCTGTGGGGCACGCCTGAGATGCAAGGGTTGGTATATCGGGGGTAAAGAATCAACGCAACATTACGTCAAGCAATGTAGGTGCTGACAATCGTGTTCGTTAGTGTAACTAGAACCAATGTGCTTAAAAGCACATAAGCCTAGGGTGGTTTAGGCAGTATGACGATATAGCTGGGTAAAACACAAATGCAAATTTATCGCGACGAGTACCCGGTATTCCCATAGTTGCCATTCGCTGGTGGTCCGAATGTCGCTTGCCGTCTACCTTCTCTTCGCAGCTCATCCGGCGTCTCTTTTCTCGGGGGAGGGGGCGGTAGTGGTCCACCGGGCGGCGCGGGTCTAACGGGGAGTGTAAATGTTGCTAAATTGGCACTGGCCGGCTGTGAGAGATCCGCAGTTGTAATTTTGGGAATTGATCCGGATGTAGCAGCCCGTGGGCCGAGTCCTGGATGTACGGTAGAACCAGACGAGCGACCGAGACTTCCCATGCCATTCCTTGTGGGTGATCGGTTTTGTGAATGACCGTGATCCCTTGGCGAAGCAATGGCGCCTGCAATTGGGATCTCACCTGAGGTTGGTGTATAAGCAGCATTGCCGTCATTTTGGTAAGTTGGAGACTCGCTGGATCGTAGGAGTTCTCGAGTCGCCGGCGAAAGCTGAGGCACCAAGTGCGACTTGCGGTTATCTTTCTCCATAAGTCCTACGGCCCATTCTCTTAGATCCACAGGCGTTCGTTTCGCCGCCTGGACAAAGGGATCTCGATCCTATATAGTGTTAGGACTAACATTTATCATCTTATCCAGGGGATTCTTCTCTTACCCAGAGTTCCTGAGGCGTTGGACGTTCATCAGGGACCTTTGATAAACATTTCTGAACCATATCCTCTAGAATCGACGGGAAAGCGTCGCTCTTTGGAAGTTTCGGAGCTGGCTCATGTACAATTTGTTGTAGAAGATCCAGGATACCAGCAGGCGCACCATCTCCATCTGAGAGCTGCTCGCTTGCAAAAGGGAACTTGCCAATAGCCAGTTCCATTATGGTCAAACCAAAACTCCACACGTCCGATTTGACTGTATACTTCTCGCCTTGAATTCGCTCAGGGGCCATGTACGTCGAGGTACCGACAAAGGTGTCTGCGACAGAGTTGACAAGTTCTCCCGATACTCCGAAGTCGCAAAGCTTGATGTGACCTCTGGAGTTCACCAGAATATTGGAGGGCTTAATGTCTCGGTGCATAATGTGCAACTTTGAATATAGATAAGTCAAGCCTCCTAACGTCGCTTCCGCGATCTTGCCAAGCACGTCGACACGAATCGGTCCAAAATGGCGCGAGATCCTATCAAGAGATCTGTAATCGAGCTGTTAGGTTCACATCTTTCTAGTCCCCTCCGGATTCCACTTACCCAACGTCCATATATTCCATACACATTATCACATCGTTATGATCGTTTAGGAAAGCGCCGTAGAATGTTACAATGTAGTCGGAATGACACCCGTGCATGATCTGAAGTTCGCGCACAATTCGCTTTCGTAGTTCTTTCTTGGCCTCGACGTGGATTACCTAGACCACGATCAGATTCTGTCTCTTAAACATGTCGATACGAACAATTACCTTTCGAGCCATCGTCGTGCCGGTAGGCAGATGTTTAACTTTACTGACGGTACCTCCATTTCCTGATCCAAGCTCTTTCACAATCTCAATGTCCTCTTGCCGAAGGTCCAAGTTGAATTCTATTCCAATCTCCAGCTGTGCCTCCTGGCCTACCTCTTCGGCTCTTGATCCGCCGAAGCCCCAACCAGACTGGCGATCGTTGTTCGAAGATGCAGATGGCTTCGGGGCAGCGGGTGTCAGCGCTAGACCCTTGACGTTCTTGCGCTTCATGGAGCGCGGGGCAAATGAGTCGGTCATGATGGGCGAGCGCGTAGGTAACTCGGATATGTGTTAAATTCGGGGGAACAGGGGACGGGAACTCGCACGCTATGCAGGACGCTTAAGACACTGCAATTTCAAGCCGGTGCGGATCGGACACAGGAAGGCGATTTACATGTCCACCGGCAGGGCGCCTGCGTGTTGGTTTAAGCAATTTCAGCGTGACCCGCGGCGGCTAGGTACCTAGATATGTCTCGCGCGTAGATTCTGCCTGCCCCTCACGGACCCCGAAAAGATGGAAATTGGGAAAAACGGATTTGGATCCAACAGGAAACTCGTGCGAAACGTAGGAGTCGAGTAGTGATGGTGATAATTGTACAACCATACACTACTGTGCGATACACCGGCAAGGGTCGAATGGTACGTAACAGCTAAGAAGGCTGCCAGCTATTTTTTCGAGTCAGTTAATTAACTGGTCAAGCGTTGTGGAAAGGAAGTGCAGGAAGATGCAGAGTGCAGGGAGGTACGAAAGATGTATGTAGCAGTAATGGCGGTGCTAAAGTGGGTGGTGGTGGGACCGGGATGGTGTACCGACCCTACCGACTTTCAATTAATGGCAATCAGGTACCCAACCCCTTAAAATACCTAATAATAGGTACATGCATATACCTAGGTAACCTGAAAGTCGTGGTTGGTCAAGCTTAGGCTGTCTTATGTTAGGTATCAAGATTAAGTATTAATAAGTTGAGACTACTATGTCAACTATATGCGAAGACGGGAAGATATGGAAGCCAAATGGAGAATGTATTGAGTTTAGTTTTGCCAAGTTCCCCAATGATGGGAAGTGTGGATTATTATCGTATAGGAGGTATCAGGGTATGTAGCTTGGTCTCTCTTAGATACCGTAGATGAATCCACCCACATAGAGTACATAACATGTCATGTATCGATATCAAATGATGAATAGGAAGACACGTGTGAATGTAGGTAATGATCATTAATATAAAAACTAACTTACCTGTCAAAACAACTCAAAATCTGATGGATGCAAGAGCTTATGCGTAACGGATCAGGAACCACATAAAGTGGATGTCGTCTAAAGGGAGAAATTAGTTATTAGTCGGTCGAGACTTTCATTGTCTAAATGGGCAGTAGTAAATAAGTCATCAATAGATTCTGTGTATGGTTGATGCTTACCAAAGAACCTGGGGTGATTAGTTTTCGACTGACAACTCACATATAATGACAAAATGCAGGTGATATTGAGACACCTTGTGGACGAGCAGCGCAGGAAACAAAGTAGCAGCTACGGTGATAATAAGTGCCTTGAAGGAACGGATGTCAAAAGTGGCAAACTTGGGAACGTTTTGTCTTTTACACAAAGGAGTTAGAAGTGAGATTACTAGAGCGGGATGATACAACATAGGGGGTTTTGGGACTTGAAACTACATCGTCATGCTAGTTCAAAGCGTCTACAGAAGCGATGTGAGTGGAAGTTCACTAGTGAACTGGTTGCGATTTGTGGTTGCGAGTCTTGAGGTTTCCACTAATAGCCTAACCTCTTGCACGGTAGATGATACTAATGAATCCAGCTATAATTGTAGCGATTTCGGGGTACTGGTTACCAAGCATAAGGGGCTGGCGGGGACCGTGGGGTTCAACCTACATGTAATAGTGTAGTAGCCCTGCAGAAAGCAACTGCACGGTTCTTTACCAAATAATGGGCGAACAGAATTAATAGTAAAATCTATATAATTACGTCCATATGCAACAACCTGCAGATCAATAGCTCAAAGCGTGGAATGCAACCCCAATACATGTATGCAGTCATTTTCAATAGCTAAGGTTGGTAACTCAAGCTTCATGTTAAAAGATAACGTGCAACAATACACTGCTTACCACCTCCTTTTCGCTCTAGATCCTCCCCTACATCGCTACACTTCACTTAAAAGGGTCCCTTCAATGAGTACCCTTCTAATCTACTTCATACCCTCACATTTGGGGGCTAATGCATCCTCCTGGTTTTGAAGCACATATCCATTTACCCCTTGAAAGCTCCAGATTCGCTATGGCCCCCTACACGTTTGGAGTCTAGCAGACCATTTTTGATGTATCATGTCATTACAGCTACTATTGGCCAGCTGACCCTTGGTTAGTACCATAGCCGTCACTTTAGCTTCCATTAACATCAGCCATACGATGCGGCTCGGTAGAATACGTCGATCTCAAAGCACCCATCGAGCCTTGAAAGATTGGAGATTGGGTCTTCTAAATAGTTTTGTAATATCTCCAAGTGACAAGAAGAGATGTTATGCGCATATAAAAAGAGAGAAGAAAATCCACGATTAAGAACGGGGAAATGGAAGTACATTAGTAGGTACAGTGGATTAGCCCCTGATTGTGATGGCATTTTGGCAACTTCGTACGTCATGTAGAAAGAAAGCCATAATAACAGCCTCTTAAATGACAGTCATTCACGCCGGCTTTTCGTTAGTATTATAAGGCTATAACTTCCGAAGTTATTATAAGAGTTTTATTATTTTAATAATATCGAATTTTAATAATACCTTACCTTATTAAATTTAAATAATAATAAATTAATATTATTAATTATATAACGTTTTAAGCCTTTTTTAAAAAGTTATATAAAATTATAAATAACTTTAATAATATAAAGTTAATTTAATTAAAACTTATATTTTTTAAAAAAGTTAATTAAAATAATTTTAATAATATAAATTTTATTTTAATACATTTTATTTTAAACGTTTAAATTATTTAAAAAAATAAGTAATAATTAAAAAATTTTATATTATATAATATTTTTTAACGGTATTATTTTATTATATTTATATATATATATACGTATAAATTAAATAGCTAATTAAATAGTTAATTAAATAATTAATTAAATAATTAATTAAATAATTAATTAAATAATTAATTAAATAGTTAATTAAATTAAATTAATTAAATTAAATTAATTAAATTAAATTAATTAAATTAAATTAATTAAATTAAACTTATTATAATAATTATTATAATAATTATACTTTAAAATTAACTTAAAAACTTTATATAATATAAAGCTTTAATTATTATTTATTTTTTTATTTAATTTTTATACTTAAAAAAAATATAATAAAATAAAATTTATATTATTAAAATCGCTTTAATTAACTTTTTTAAAAAATATAAATTTTAATTAAATTAACCTTATATTATTAAAGTTATTTATAAATATATATAATTTTTTAAAAAAGCCGTATAATTAATAATAATAACTTACCGCTTATTAATTTTAATAATGTAAGGTACTATTAAAATTCGATACTATTAAAATAACAAAACTCTATTATAAATCGCGTGCTCATCCATGCCTTAAAACTGTATGTGTATTTAGAACCTTACCTACAGTATGTACCTGCACTTATCCAGTCGGTTGAATTTCGGCTCTCTCCCGCGTTCTTACTTAATCAGGCCAGTGCTATCAGTGCATTAGCCACATTCCACTATTGCATCAGCCAACGTGGTAATTGTGGCTTATTATCACCCTGGTCCGTGGGACCTCGACCGATCACTCTTGGCATCTTATCCAATCGCGAGGCTGGCGGTCGACGCGATTCAAATTTCTAGCTTCCCAAGACTTAAGGGAATTTGGACAGTTTAGTTGCCCCATTCAACTTCCTACCTTCCTTTCCTTCCCATCGACCCGTGCAGACTGGTCCTCAATACAAACATCACCGACCGTCTGACGATAATTTACATACACTCTCGACTTTTCAAGCTCAGAATCTTGCCTATCCCCTTTCCGCCTCGCAACCCGTCAGTATGAGTAACTCAATGAGAGACTTGATTGTTGGGGAGGCCGAGTTGGATGATGAAGAGGAAGATGAGTCATTCGATGAAGATACCGGCGAAACTCGAGAGAGGTCGCGGAATCGCAACGAGGACATTGACGATTCCAGCGAAGAGGACGAAGATGATGAGGATGAGGAAGAAGCACGAAAGGTACGCCATATTCCTCTTTCACACCATCATATGTCTACATACATGTCTTTGGAGGCTGACCATGGATTTTCATGTAGATTCGTGAAGGCTTCATTGTCGACGAGGATGAAGACGAAGATGAAGACCAGGTCGAGGACGAAGACGAGCGGCGCAAACGAAGGAAGCGCAAGCGCCGACAGGAACGTGAAGAAGAAGCTCAGTTAGATGAAGAAGACCTTGATTTAATCGGCGAAAGCATTCCCGAATGGGAACGCAAGCAGCCTTCGCAGGTACGATACACCACCAATCCGGATACACTTAGCTCCATCTGACACGTCTGGCTAGGGTAAATTCAAGAGGCTTAAGCGCGGCCACCGTGACGATGATGCTCGTAGAAATGAGCGACCTGATCTTGGCGATATATTCGCTTATTCCGACGACGACCTCGTTGATGATCGACCATACGGGCGACCGAGCCATCGCGCCGCTGCTGATGAATTCGATGATTTTATTGAAGAAGACTTCCCCGACGATGAGGATGAACGTCTACGCCAGATGGAAGATTTGGAGGTTGCTCGCCCACGGGATAAAGGTATAGCTGGACGCATCGTCGACCGGACTGGCCTTGATAAGGACGCTCTAGAAGATATGGAAGCTATCTTTGGAAATGGAGAAGACTACCAATGGGCCTTAGACGAGGAAGAGGAGGAAGAAGAGCGCCAGAGAGAAGAGCAAACCCTCGAGCTCAAGGATGTCTTCGAACCCTCACAGCTAGCAGAGAGACTCCTGACCGACGAGGACAATGCCATTCGATTCACAGACGAGCCCGAACGATTCCAACTCGATCGAAAACAGTTCAAGCACCTCAACATCCAAGGCGAACAATTCAAGGAGGAAATTCAGTGGATTGCCGACTTGATGTGGCCGAAGAAGCAACTTTCCAGTGATTTGCATGGTCCTTTTCAAAAAGCTGTCGGCAAGGTTCTTGAATACTTTGTCCTTGAGGATCTCGAGGTGCCTTACGTCTTCCAACATCGCAAAGACTATCTCATCCATGCCCGCAAAATTCGGAACCCTGACCACCGTGATGATCCCGAAGCGCCAGAGTATATCGTTAATGCGGAGAAGTTACTTACGCAAGATGACCTCTGGCGTATTCTTGAGTTGGATATCAAGTATCGATCTCTATTCGAAAAGCGGAGTGCTCTCGAAAAGACTTACGACAATCTGCGGGAGGTCGCCCAAGTGAAGGATGACATGATACCAGAAATGTTGAACCAGGCCATCACGATGGAGGAATTGCAAGATCTGCAAGATTATATCAACTTCCAGTACGCAGCACAGTTGAAGGACATTGCTGCAATGAATGGTGTCGTTAAAGGAACCAAACGACCAGGTGCGAAGTCAACCCTTTTCGAACGTATCCGCAAGAGCAATGTCTACAAATTTGTTAAGGCTTTCGGTATCTCCCCCGACCGACTAGCACAAAATGCCCTGCGTGAAGGCAAAAAGGTGATTTCAGACGACGAACCAAGCTTGCCAATCGACCTGGCGGATAGTCTCACTGATAGTGATTTCCCCACTGGCGACCAAGTTTTACACCAGGCAAGGCAGATGTACGCCGAGGAGCTGTTCATGAGTCCAAGAATGCGAAAGCACTTCCGACAAAACTTTTACATGATGGGCGAGATCAGTTGTTATCGAACGGAGAAAGGGCTCCGGAGGATTGATGAGTCGCATCCCTATTACGAAATCAAATACCTCGTCAACCAAACCATCAGCGATCTTGCGCGCCGACCAGAGCTATTCCTGAAGATGATGAGAGCTGAGGAAGAGGGCCTAGTTGAAGTCCGACTTCGGCTACAGAACGAGAAGGAATTTCGTCGCCAGCTACAAAACGAATTCATCTCGGACAATTACAGCGAACTTGCAGATGCCTGGAATGAAGAGCGTAAGAAGGTACTCGATATAGCTTTCACTAAGCTTGAGAGGGTGATAGCCAAGGGAGTGAAGGACTCGTTACGAACTGCATGCCAAGAAGAGCTTCTCAAGCTCTGTCGCGAGGAATATTCTAAGCGACTTGATCAAGCACCTTACAAGCCGAAGGGTATGGTGTTGGGCACAACCCCCCGTGTCCTTGCTTTGTCTAATGGCATGGGTGACCCAGCTCGCGACCCGATATTCTGGGTCTGGGTTGATGAGGATGGACGAGTCACCGAGCATGGCAAGTTTGGAAACCTAGCTCGTGATGAAACCCAGCGCGATGCTTTCGTTGAACTAGTTGAGCGCAGAAAACCAGATGTCATAGGTGTCAGCGGTTTCTCGACAGATACTCACCGATTGGTTCGCGATTTGGAGAGCCTTGTAAATGAGAAGAACCTTACGGGCCCCGAATTTCCGGATCCAGATTCCGACGACTACCGCACCGAATTGCTAGAGGTCGTAGTTGTCAATGATGAAGTCGCAAGGCTCTATAAAGATAGCCCCCGAGCGCAGGCTGATCATCCAACCCTGACTTCTAACACCAGATATTGTGTCGCTTTGGCAAGATATCTCCAAAACCCAATGAAGGAATATGCAGCTCTCGGAAAGGACATTACCTCTTTGTTGTTCAATCCCTGCCAGCATCTGCTTCCTCAAGAGAAGTTGCTGAAACACCTTGAGACGTCAATGGTAGATATGGTGAACCTCTGCGGTGTAGACATCAACGAAGCCGTCAGTGATACATACACCGCTAACCTCCTCCCTTATGTCGCCGGCTTAGGACCTCGCAAAGCAACGAGCGTCATAAAAGCTATCAACACTAACGGTGGAAAGGTGAGCTCGAGGGACGAACTTGTTGGTGACCCTGATAACAACAAGTTACCAGTCGTTGGCCCTCGCGTCTGGAATAACTGCGCCAGTTTTCTCTACATCGAGTACGATGCTACTAATCCTACATCGGAACCGTTGGATAACACCCGCGTACACCCTGAGGATTACGAATTAGGCCGCAAGATGGCAGCAGACGCGCTTGAGTTGGATGAAGAGGATGTGAAAGCCGAAACCGATGAAAACGGACCTGGAGCCATAGTTCGCAAGCTGTTCCGAGAAGATGAACAGGAGAAGGTTAACGAACTGATCCTGGAAGAATATGCCGAGCAGCTAGAGAAGAATTACAACCAGAGAAAACGCGCGACTCTGGAGACCATCAGAGCAGAGCTACAGGCACCATACGAAGAGCTCCGACGAAATTTCAGCCCCCTAACTCCCGACCAGATATTTATAATGTTCACCGGCGAAACCAAAGAGTCCCTTGCTGAAGGCATGATCGTTCCAGTCAATTTACGACTTGTCAAGGATGATTTCGCCATCGCTAGGCTTGATTGCGGTATTGAAGGGCGAATTGAAGCTCATGAGGTCAACCACCGAAGTAATATGTCCATCCGTGACGTTATCCATGTTGGCCAGACTGTTCAGGCTAAGATTATAGATCTGAACCGTAAAGAGTTTCTGGCAAAGCTCACACTACGTGAGGAGGCACTACGACGACCCTACAAAAAGCATAATGATCATGACCGCGGAACCTGGGATTTCAGACTCGAAGATGATGATAAAGAGGCTCTGCGGGAGAAGGATAAGGTCACTGGTCGCACCCAACGTGTCATAAAGCACCCCTTGTTCAAGCCGTTTAATTCTACGCAGGCTGAGGAATTCCTGGGCTCTCAGGCTCCGGGAGACGTAGTTATTCGACCATCGTCGAAAGGTAATGATCACCTCACGGTTACTTGGAAGGTTGCAGATGGCATTTATCAGCATATCGATGTTCTCGAATTGCAGAAAGAGACAGAATTCTCGGTCGGAAAGACGCTCCGTATCGGCGGTAAATACACATACACAGATCTAGACGAACTTATCGTGGACCACGTCAAGGCAATGGCCAAGAAAGTGGACGAAATGATGGGCCACGAGAAGTTCAAGAAGGGTAGCGTCGCTGATGCTGGTAAGTACCCCTAGCACATTCCGGAAGCTGAAACAGTTATACTAACTTGGCGATAGAAAAATGGTTGACCTCATACTCGGACGCTAACCCGAATCGCTCGATATACCTATTCTGCATCAACCCCAAACGAGCCGGATATTTCTTCCTCTGCTTCAAGGCCAGCAAGAGTTCACCCATCAATATGTGGGATGTGAAAGTGGTGCCCCATGCCTTTGAAATGAAGGGCCACCAATACCCGCATATGCTCGCTCTTTGCAACGGCTTTAAGCTTACATTCAACAGTGAGATCGCCAAGTTGCAACAGATGAGGAGGTAGATGAAAAGTCGAGATGGGCAGCTTATTTATTCCCCGTATGTATTACAAGGGCGTTTGATTTAGTAGCCTGGGCTGCGTTTGCGTTGCGAAAAATAATGATGACTACGTCCTACATTCAACCTCGGATAGGGTTATATGGTGGTGGTATTCGCTCTACACACTCCCAACCCCGGGTGTCGTAGTTCTCAAGACTGTTAATAGACAAAAGAAGCCTCATGAATACAGATTTTCCCAATGTCTTTATATTAGGCCTGATGAATTCATAATACGGTTGTAAGACTCTAATTGAGCTTATTGTAGCACAGCCATAATTACCCTTATTAGTTGCTGTCGGATTATACATCACTTCGTCAAGAAGTATGTGAGTGGTCTTGATCTTAATGAGCTGATTCATTATATTAGCTTTAAGACAGTCCCCATTTCTTTGTAACATCCGTCCGTGAGACAATACCCATTAAATCCTAGCCCTCCTTAGCTCATTCTACTTAAGACCATGCAGTCCTACCCGTCCCTAATCTATTCCTCGTATCAAGCTCGATATCCACACTCCCCGCGATATCACTCCAGCCAGATCTACTCAGCTGGACCTGGCTCTCCGATGCATGTCTCTCGACATCGACCGTCGTTGCCGTCGTCGTCGTCCGATCCGAGCCAAATTTCGTGTTATCCAAGCTCCCGGGGTGTCCACTACCGATGCCAGAGCGACTGTCGGTGGGCCCCGAGGATCTGGTTTTGTGGTAGGACAAGCGATTCAGCCACGCGTTCACGGGCTTTCGGAGGTAGTGGAAATTTGGCAGACATGCGCAGGTAATGCCGACGTAATTCTCTAGGCCGGACCAGATGCCGACTTCGAGGAAGTCCACTATGGGAGGAGAGGCGATTAGCGAGGTAAATAAAGGGAGCAAGACCAGTGGTGAAAGCAAGCGACAAGGTGGGAGAATTGGATACACTTGTGACTTACATGTTGGATTTTGAGATTGAGTGAACTGGTTGATGGTCCTAAGCCGGTAGAGGCTGATAACGATAACTCTATACTAGCCCATCAGTTTATCCTAATTATCTTACATTCATGTGGAAATGCTATACTCACAAGATTCCGAGGGCAAACATAATGCCCGTAGTGATCTTCTTCCGTAATGGAAGATTCATCCGTACGATAAATGGTAGCGGAATCAGGATGACCCAAAAATCCATGGCGATGACGATAATAGCGCCTGACCAGAATATGGCGTTTATGCTGATGCAATGCCCTTCATGCTGGCCATCCCACATCGTCCAGTAATAGTCGAAGGGAGCACAGCCGAACATTATGGCAAAGTCAAATGCAATGCAGCATGCAATGAAGAACAAAATGGTCAACCGAATCAGACGCCGCGCTAAGGGGATGTGGCTGAATATTCGGAGGTAGAAAAACAGGATCGACATGCGCACTAGATGGCGCCCCGTGATGTAGAGGATGTAGAGGATGTATAACGCCTTAAATATCAATATGATGGTGTCTAATGGGATGGCCCATATGTCAGTACCTAAGCCGCGGGGGAGGACTGCACGGCTAGGGTTAGCTTTCTGTACTGGTTGATAATAAGGGGTTCAGTACTTATTAAGGCAATAGTCGTATAGGCAATGCAGCAGAGCTATAGTAAAGTGAAGATGTTGGTCAGTCTTCTAGCCTGAACAACTAAGGAGGAGGAGCGGACACACGAAAGCCAAGATAATGGTGAAGTCGTCCCACCACACGGGAACTCTTGCTAGGTACCTCGCAATAGCTCGCAGAAATACAGAAATGGCGGCAACGGTAAAAAATGTAATGTCGATAGGAATAAACGAGTGGTTAGTCCCCGAAGTGATGCCACATGACGTGGAGGTCAGGTTCTTGGTAAAGAGTGCTTCCGGTATCGTACAATTCGCGCTGATACACGCCGTGGCTTTGGCATTGAAGTCCCTATCGTAACACATGCATGTTTGGTTTGTGATGGCGCAACTTGAGCTCTCGACGGCTGTGAGCAGGCATGCCGTCTACATAGAATTAATAAGCGTGTACATACGCCACCAGACATAAACGGCACAACTTACAGCACATTCAGGTAGACTTCTCGCCAAGTCCGCAAAGCTGGACATCACTGCATAAAGGAATTAACCAGCTTCAATGTCGCTTGATTTGGTATTTGAAAGAACAATAGTAGATGGCCTAGCCCAAGGCTCGAGGGTGAGTGACTCTCTACTATATACTTACCTCTGGTAGCCTCGCCAGTTATCGTATCATCATTCCTACCTCCTATTCCTGATGTCTTTCCCCTGTTATCCAATATATACAGGATCAATCCCCAAGTGTGGTTGCACCACAGAGCACTTCCATAATTAAGACTATAAGGCTTCTTCTCGGCTATAAAATAAAGGATCTATGCGAACCGCATCGTTGTTCATGTAGGTAAGTGCGAATGGTGTTTGGCGGCCTGTAGGTAGGTAGGTACATAAGGTATGTGTTAGATTGTTATGCTGTTGGCTGGTCCGCCACAGGAACCCCCCAAATACTGCAAGCTCCCTATTCGTCAACGGCAACGCTGTGCCACATACAAACGAGGGGGCAGGTCTCATTAACGTCCAACTCTACCAACAGTACCTAGTATTGGATTCGTTCACCAACCGCTCCTATAAAAGACATTAACAGAGCGAGCGCCGTGAGACGGAGCCTAACAAACACACATCGACCTCTTCTACCGTATATAGAGTCTCGTCCCGCTCGCGCGTGGAGGCCGTCTCGGAGCTCATGTGCTGGAGCTCGAGTTCGATTAGCCCATTTAGTACTGTCCACCACCGACTACCAGCGCCTAGGACCTGTACCTTGAGTGATGAGTTTCGAGGCCCTGATCCTCACCCATGCGCGATCTCTTGCATCTGCTGCTCAGCGCCCCCAACTCCACCGTCGCAATCTATGCATTTTACTTTTTTATCAAGAACCAACATCACTAGGTACACTCGGTACTCGGCGGCGCGGGAGCATCCGAACTTACCGGCTTCTGAGACATATGTTGCGCCGCCTATTGTGGGCGTCGTGCAAGTGTATCCCAACAGGGCTCCTAGCATCTGTGGCGTTGCTTACTGTAGTTGTTTTTAGCGTCAGTTTCGAATATGAAGGGGTCAGAAAGCTTCCAGCTTCCAATTAAACACAATGGCGTTCTACTCGCTAAAGAGATTCAGCCGTAGAGTCTTTGCATCGATTGTGTCGGCATGTTCTATTGCATCAGCCGTTTTTCTAAGTGAAAGAAGGAAATGTATTGAAAATAATCTGGATTCTAACAGGCGTGCATCCACAACTTCAACACCTACAAGGTCAATATTTCTTAGGTTACATGCCAGATACAGCGTTACGAAGCACTTGCATACATTATTCAATCCTACCTACCTAGTCTTCCTCCCAACATGATGCTTCCCATCATTGAATGTCTTTCAGATATCTCCCCGCTACGGGATCGTAGTTGCTCGATTGTAGTCGGATTTCTCACTACATGGCTTTGCTACATCTTTGCCCTCGCCTTCTACCGGCTTTATCTTAGTCCATTAGCCAAGTTCCCTGGGCCAAAGCTCGCTGCTCTCACACAGTGGTATGAGATATATTTTGACGTATTCAAGCAAGGTGGTGGGAGGTTTACATTCGAGATCAAACGGATGCACGAGAAATATGGCAAGTCAATTGCGAGGTTGGGCGGAGGGCATTAATGCTGACGGGGACGGTATGCTGAAGGTCCTATCGTACGAATCAACCCTATTGAGCTACATGTCGATGATCCTGCCTACTATGTCATATATGCGAACAATAAGCAATACGACAAGATGCCATTCTTCTCATATCGCTTCAATATGCCATTAGCCGTCTTTGCGACAGCTAAGTCTGAGAAGCATCGCGAGCGACGTGCGGCCATAGCCCCCTTTTTCAACCGCAGCAGAATCCGAGACTACGGCGGCTACGTGCACACCATTGTTGATCGCGTTTCTAATCGTTTATCTACGGAATACGCTGGTACCGAAAAGGTCCTCAACCTTCTCGACATGTGGGGATCGATGGCAAGCGACGTGGTCATGGAATTCTGCTTTGCTCGACCAAAGCATCACGTTGATGCTCCCGAGTTCAAAAGCGAATTCACCACAGCTCATCAAGGCATGGTATTTAGTAGTCATATCATGACTCATTTTGGCTTTATACTGACATTTATGAACGCCTTGCCCAATTGGCTGGTCAAGGCCACCGTTGCCCCAATTAAGTCGGTCATAGAATATCAGGAGGTATGAGATGTTAACAATCAAAGATCAAAGAAGAAACGAGTTAACAGAAGCCATTATCAGGAAATCGAGCGACAGATATCGGATATCCTAAAAGGCCGCAACATCGAAGCGGAAAATTCTTCGCATCCAACCATCTTTCACGAAATCTTGTCATCTAACCTACCACTAGAAGATCTAACACTGCCGAGACTGCAGAATGAAGCTATGAGTACTATCAGTGCCGGCATCGAGACGACGAAATGGGCAATAAGCGTTACTTCCTATCATATCTTGGCTAACCCAGATGTAGAGCGACACCTACGAGCCGAACTAAAGGACGCGATTCCAGGTCCTAACGGTATCCCTCATTGGACAGAGCTAGAGAAACTCCCCTATCTGAATGCGGTTGTTACCGAAGGCGAGACCTCTCTTCTCGACTCCAAGTTTATTATTCTAGTTATCATCCGCTATATCTAGAACTCCATCTCCTACCTCTTTCTAACTCTTGTTCTCAAGGCATCCGTATCTCCCTCGGCGTACCCCAGCGCAGTCCACGCATCAACCGCTCATCTTCGTGGACCTATCGCGACTACGTAATCCCGCCGGGGGTACCGGTGAGCATGGACCTGTACCACATGCACACGAACCCCGTATTATTTCCGCAGCCCGACGCCTTCATACCGGACCGTTGGCTGGGCGATCCTAGAGTGGAGCCCGCGCAACTCGAGGCGGCGGGTTACTTGCCTCCGATTGACGGCAAGCCGAAGCCGCTGTCACACTTTATGGTGGGGTTCGGACGGGGGACCCGTATGTGTGTTGGCATGCACCTGGCGTACGCTGAGATCTACATCGGGCTCGCGATGCTCTTCCGGCGCCATGAGCTCACATTATTTGAGACGAGCCGCCGCGACGCCGAGCTGGCTATGGATATGGTGACTGCTCAGCCGTGGAGAGGATCGAAGGGAATTCGTGTCTTGGTTAGGAAGTAAATCCTGTACATGTGTTATGAGTAGGACGCAGATATTTAGAAGGATTGAGAGGCACTAGAGTACTGGGTTGAGAATGGAATTAAAATAACATGTGCTGGATTAAGGGGCCAAACAAACCTGAAGTGCGGAAACATTTAAAGGCGAGCTGAACCCCTATTTTACCCCCTGCTTCAAAGTAAGGGGCTACGCAGTACCAGGTTAAGGATTCGTTTCAATCGATAAAGCATTGCCCAATTGAGAAATAAATTGATTTACTACCTACTTGGTCGCTTCTGTCATTAATGATAGTGTAGTTGGTCTATGGTGGCTGTCAGACTTCCACACCAAGAGAGAGGCTCTCCATAGGAGTGCACCAATTGTCTATCCACACCCGATTCTCTTGCATCTGGCGTTCTTCTTGATTACGGCGACATGATTGACATATTCGAATATAGATACTGCGATATGACAATCTGTCTATTGCGGTCCCGTTCCTACCGTGGTCGTTGCTCGTTGCTCTCGTGCATCCGTTAGAATTAGGGGGCGTAATGGTAGGTACCTTGAGAGCCTTATTGCAGGTCTTGCAGACCGTGTTCTCTCGGTAACGTCGACGCATCTCTGTGAATTCTCAGCGAGGAGGACTTCCGTGTCGGTAGCGGTACCAGTTTATCCTGTCTTGATTTCGTTGTCTCTCTCCTCGTTGTTGACAAGCTCGGCACTCCTTAATATGGAGGATCTGAGAAGGCGAAGCTATGCGAATTCCACGACTACACTCACCTTCTGGCGACTTTTCGTCTTTTGCTACGCTGCACCTGCTACTCGAAGGAACGACGACGACTGTCTTGATAGTCGTGTCGCAGGCGTCGCAGACGGTGTGCTTCCAGTAACCTATGCACATTTGCGTACTCAGGAGCTGGTCTTATTTCCAATTATACCGCTTAGGAGTTTGTCAAGGCTTATCGCTAGATGATAGTAATAGTAGGTATTTCGGCGTGGATAAGTCCTAGATAGGTATGTGTGTGCTAGATGAATTGTAAAGGGGGAAACGGTAGACATCTTCGCTGGTTGATATTGATTTCCATTTTCTCTTGGGGTTATTGCTGGTATTGCCAATAGTGAGTGACTATAAAGATGTAGTCGACTTAAAATCCTTTTCGATAATACTTATCGTATTGAGCTACTGTCAAAACAACCATGTCTATCACGGTTTTGGCGTGACTTTGAAGGGAGCAATATTTAGTTGTTCAATATTTACGGCTGGTGTTATATGAGTTGGTGGCAGACATCGAAGTTGTGCTGGTTACGTGTAGAAAATATTAAGTCATGGAGTAACTCAGGTGCGTGAATGCCTAGATACGTGTCAATATCATGACCTACCTAGGTATGGGTATGATAACCGCATCGGATATCTAACGAATACTACTTGGTATGTTTATCAGTATGGTTCAAACATTGGAGCATACATCTAACGCGCTTCGCTGAAATTTTGATGGGATATTACTACCCGATCCTGAGTTACTTCTAGTCGTCCCCTCTAAGCTGGGGAGATTGGTTGATTTATGGTGTGATATCATGGGATGAAAGTCAAAGTCGGACTGAAGAATATATCCAAAAACTCGAAAAGACTACCATCCGCATTAGAAGCATTCTTCCCATCTTTGTATGAATCATGGACTCTTCACATAAAAAAGGGGTAAATTTTAATTCTTAGCATGGGTCACTGCGCCACAACCCAGCCACCAAGTCACCAAGTATAATGTTAGGTACCTGTACCTACCCCTGACACTGCCCCCACCAGTTGGTTCTCGAATTTGTGGAATTGGCCAACAAACCAGCCACGTGAAAGCCTGTGAAAGTTAGGTACGTACCTAGCACTTGTAAGGCGCGTCTCCGTAAGTCCCGTACAAGATGCCAACTTTTGCAATTACAAACTAAATAAATGCCTCTTCTTTTTCTATACATAATTTAAGGGACCGGTGATTGGTAGTAAACCTCGAGCAAGCATTGAAACAGTCAGAACGACCTCTTCTTTTTCGATTCCTACCACCGTTACTGTGGCTGGGTTAGATCCAGCTATCTTACAGTACGGTGAGACAGGCAGACAAATAACAGTTCACTGCCCCCAAATAACCACAACTTGTTTTCCCCTTTAAATCCGCCAATAAATAGAAATGTCGCAACTAGACTAGGAGTATTTCACATGCCAGTTACCATTGATCGTCTACGACCTCGAAAATGGCAGGAATAGAACAGCTAGAAATCCATAGCAAGGTACGTTCTGCCAAAATAGATGCGACGACCCTATGAAGCTGGGTAGCTGACAACTGGCGAATAGTCTTACATTGTGCGATGGGTCAAGGTCGACGAGGGCGAAACAATATCATGGAGTGTTCAGCCTCATAAGAAGTCGATGTGAGTAGAGAGCTCTTTACCCTGGTTTTAATTATGACATAATGCTAACTGAAATGTGTCACTAGTAACTTCGGCATCGTTAAACACCCCGGCTCCGGCGCAACGAACATAACCCCAACTGTAGACGGCATAAACGCTTCGCTTGAACACGTCGATGGTAGCGGGCAACAAGGGAAGGGTGGCCGCTTCGGCAAGAAAGATGCCAGTACGGCACAAGAACAACTGGCTAGCAAAGGGTTCATTCCCATAAAATGGTACGGGAAATGCGAGGCCGACAAAGTTTCAATGGGGACGTATGACGTACCGAAGGGCCAAGGAGGAATGTTTGGTTTGATATTCGACAACACCTTTTCGAAACAAACCTCCAAGACAGCAACCTTCGTGCTCCTCACCTATCCGACTGGTGCTCCGCCGCAAGGAGCACACTATCTCCCAAATCTCCAGGCTGGCTCCCATTCGAACGCGAGTAAGACGAGCTTGGGAAAGCATAGTCCACACTTAGGTGCCGCCGCAGCTGATTCCACCGAGAGCTTACAAAGCCACCCGGCCGGCCGCCAACGGGCGAAGTCGTCAGCTGGTCGTAGCGATGGAATGACAAATTCGACTACCTTCACCGGTACCTTATTAAAGAGGCGGAGAAAGAAGGGTCAAGGTTATGCTCGTAGATTCTTTTCTCTAGACTTCTCATCTTGCACGCTGTCATATTATCACAATAGACAGTCATCCGCGCTTAGAGGCGCAATCCCCTTGAGCCTGGCTGCAATTGCCGCGGATGAGCGACGAAGAGAGATTAATATTGACTCTGGCGCTGAAGTCTGGCACTTACGAGCATCCAATGCCAAGGAGTTCAATGAATGGGCACGCGCCCTTGAAAAGGCGAGCAGAATTGCAAGGGGTCTTGAACCAATGCTCGAGGAGCCTACTCCCAAGAAGCTGACTGTAGCCACTCCGGTGCACACCAATCCGCCGAATACGAGTCAAGAAGAGGACCGAGAATGGCAGCAAGTCGAGGCCTTAGTTAGCCGCATTGTTGGCACGCGGGATGCTTTGCGCCGCTTGGTCAAAGACATGGCGGCGCAGAAACAACCGCCACGTCCGCCTAGCTCACACTTATCACCTTCTTCGCCAGCTGTATCAGAGAATAGCGAGGGTTATTTCGCACCAGCAGCACAGGACAAACGTCCATTCTGGAAACGCAAACCGAGTGCTTCGCCCCTAACACCAGATTCGTTAGCACCAACAGTCTCGTCGGCTTTAGCTGTTCCCACACCTGGATCTGCCAGTACAGTGAGACCGAATGGGTCAGCTCACCAGCGGAAGACAAGCCACCCTGAGAATGAGGAACAGAGCACCCATGAGCATTGCGAAGAACTCCTTAACGACTTAGACACGGTTGTTGCAGAGTTCACCAAGGTTCTTGCTAACAGCAAGAGACGACGTACCCCAATGCCCCTTTCTGCCACCTCCAGGAGAAGTCTTGAATCTACAGCATCGACTGACGAATTCTTTGATGCTGAGGGAGGTGACACAGATAGCAAAGCACAAGTCATGATGATCGATCGCCGTGGAAGTGACGAAGAGTCCCATGAATCGGAAGCCGATGAAGCTACACTGGACGATTCTTCTTCGGTCTCTTCTGTGGGTGAGGAGGAAGAAATCGTCGGAGCTAGTGGTACAGCGGCTCTTTTCCCTCCAAGACCCAAATCTCTCCATCCCTTACCCGTTGATATTGCAGTTGAGCGCCGGAAGACTGTTCCCCCAGCCACTGTCCCTCCTCCGAGCTTGATCGCCTTCTTCCGTAAGAACGTTGGCAAAGATCTCAGTACGATTAGCATGCCGGTTTCGTCCAACGAGCCTATATCTGCTCTCCAGCGTGTAGCAGAGCAATTGGAGTATGCTCAGCTTCTTGACAAAGCAGCGCAACAGAGAGCCCCAAGAGATCGACTGTTATATGTGACTGCTTTTGCAATTTCGCACTTTAGCGTCAACCGTGTTAAAGAACGTGCCATGCGCAAGCCTTTCAATCCTCTCCTAGGTGAAACCTTCGAGCTCCTTCGTACCGAAAGCGAGATCCCTGGTGGCTTCAGGCTTATAGTTGAGAAAGTTACGCACCGTCCAGTTCGTCTTGCTATGCACGCTGATGCGGCAGCTTGGTCACTAACTCAAAGCCCTGCTCCGTCGCAAAAGTTCTGGGGCAAGAGCGCCGAGTTGACTACCGAAGGACGAGTTCGTCTAGCACTGCGACTTCTGGATGGAACTGATGAATTCTATTCGTGGAACGTAGCTACCATGTTCCTACGTAATGTTGTGATGGGCGAGAAGTACGTCGAACCCGTTGGAACGATGGTCGTATCCAATGACTCCACAGGGGCGAAGGCCAATATTGAATTCAAATCTAAGGGCATGTTCGGTGGTCGAAGTGAGGATGTTGAAGTCGAATGCTGCGATGCGAACGGCGCGCAGACAGGGACTGGACTCGTGGGCAACTGGACTTCCTCGCTGCGTGTCGTGGAAGGTGGTAAGCCAACTGGACAGGAAATATGGAAGGTCGGCCAACTTGTTCCTAATGCGCCAAACACCTACGGCCTAACGGCATTCAGCGCCACCCTCAACGAGACCACGACAATTGAGAAGGGTAGACTGCCGCCCACGGATACCCGGTTGCGTCCCGACCAGCGTCTCGCAGAAGAGGGCAAGCTCGATGAAGCCGAGGAGTGGAAGGTCTTGCTCGAGGAGGCGCAGCGCGCGAGGCGAAGAGAAATGGAGGAGAGGGGAGAACAGCACAAACCCAAGTGGTTCGTCAAGGTGCCCGAAGCTCCTGATGGAGAGGAAGTATGGAGGATGAAAATGGGGAAGGAAAGCTACTGGGAAGAGAGGTCCAAAGGAGAGTGGAAGGGCGTGGAGAAGATATTTGATGTTAAGCCTTGAACAGCCATTTGCCCAACCAAAGGCTCGTTCCCCATATACTTGATGATAGACGATTTAATTCTGCATGAGAATGTACAGCGAGGCGTGGTCATTGCCTACATAAAAGCACCTATATGTCGGATTGGGGTGCACAGGACATAGAGCGGGTAAATAGAAGGGTTCCATTCACATTAGGTCTACCTACCTGACATATGGCTTTGTTTAGCGAGTTCACACAATCTGATAGACTCTGATTTGGGATGGCTTATCTTAATGCTTGAATTTATTGCAACTGCGGATTTCACTTTATTGTACCTATGTTTCGGTATACAATTAACCCCAATAATTATCCTATCTTCATCCTGCTCCCCTATTCAGTTAGATAAGTCCACAATAACCAAACTGTAGCAGGGGGTTGCGGAGAAGATCGCTTTCGCTTTAAACCGAGAACTCCATAACCAGGAAGGTCGTCAACGGGATGTAACGTTCTTTCGCCAAACCCGGTTTTCTGGATGCCATGCCTGTAGATAACCAATGCGGGGAACAGAATGGAGACTTCGCTAACCGGTTCGTATACGACCTCAGCTGTGTATTGATTTTACTGGGAGGATGTATTGGAAATAGCGAAGGTTGTAGTATTAGATGCTCGAAGCAAGATAAACGATGCGTTGCTACCAACCCTTGATATGCCTCCTGGCTGTGCTGGCTCCGACATGGGCTTCAGACCCCTCGCCAAGTACCACGCAGTCAGCAGCCGCGCCGGGGTTCACGTATGACCGCCACTCGTTTCTCCTGAATGGCGAGCCATATGTCATTATCGGCGGCCAAATGGATCCGCAGAGAATCCCGCCGGCGTACTGGCGCGACCGCCTACTGAAAGCCAGGGCAATGGGACTAAACACCATCTTCAGCTACGTGTACTGGAACCTACTCGAGCCACGGCGAGGCCAATGGACTAGCAACGAGGAAAGTAACGATGTGGCAAAGTTCTTCCGGATCGCTCAGGAGGAAGGGTTGAACGTTGTTCTTAGGCCAGGCCCTTATATCTGCGGCGAGAGAGAGTGGGGAGGGTTCCCTGCCTGGCTCAGTCGAGTACCGGGTATAAAAGTCCGGTCATCGAATGCGCCGTTCATGGAGGCTGCTGAGAGCTATTTGAGGCGTCTTGCTGATGACTTGAGGGACTTGCAGGTCACGCGGGGAGGGCCCCTGCTCATGGTTCAGGTCGAGAATGAATACGGATCGTACGGAGAAGACCACAACTATACCCAAGGGCTTAGAGATATCCTTCTCGAGAATTTTGAGGTTCCGCTGTACACGAACGACGGTGGAGTTGAGTGGACGCTCCGGGGCGGCGAAGTACCCGGCGTGCTGGCTGAGATAGACGGCGACCCGAGGTCGGGCTTCGCAGCGCGCGATAGATACATTACCGATCCCAGCGAACTCGGACCGCTCCTGGACGGGGAGTACTACACCTTCGCGCCCGACTTCTGGGGATCCGGTAACCCGCATAACACCGCCGTGGGACGGCCCTCTCAGATACAGCAGTTCGTCTCAGACCTCGACTACGTACTTGGGGCTAATAATTCGATAAGTCTGTACATGCTCCACGGAGGCACGAATTTCGGGTTTAGTAACGGTGCGATCTGGAAGAATTACACGGCTGTGTTCATCACAAGTTATGATTACGGCGCGCCGCTGGATGAAAGTGGGCGTGTGACTGATCTGTACTTTACGTTCCGGGATACGATACAGAAATATGTGCCAGAGGGGAGTATTCCGGAGCCCCCTGAAAATATTCCTCTTCTTGAGATTAGCAATATTACACTATCGCCGACAATTTCGCTGTTCGATACGTTGGGGAAGAAGTCCGTGAGTGTCGAGCCGCTGACTATGGAGGAATTGGATCAGGCTTATGGACTGGTCCTCTACGAGCATAAAGTTACGGCTACTCTACAAGGGAACTTACAGCCTGGAGATCGAGCTAGGGACCGGGTCATCGTATACGTGAATGGAACAAGACAGGGCGTCATCGATAGTACATACAGCCAACCGGCACAGGTTAGCTTATCCCTGCAGCCAGGCGACACGTTACAGCTTGTGGTTGAAAACCTCGGTCGGGTTGACTACTGGTCCAGGGAATCCGGCACGTTCGTAGCTCTCGAGGACCCATATAAGGGTATTGTAGGAAATGTCACGATTGGCTCTAAAGTTGTTTCCGGGTGGGCTATTTATTCACTGCCTCTTGAAGAGCCCCCCGCCGTTAGTAAGGCTGGCTCTGAGGCCATAATGACTGGGTCGCCGCCTGTATTCTTCCGTGGCACGTTTCGAATTAATTACGAAAATAGCACTGATCCAGCCACGTTGGATACTTTCTTGGAAGTGCCTGACGGCGTGAAGGGTAATGTCTGGGTGAACGGATTCAACTTGGGTAGATACTGGATCGTCGGGCCGCAACAGTCGTTGTATCTTCCGGGGACTATTATCAGGCCTGGTGAAGAAAATGAGATTGTCATCCTCGAGTTGGAACCCAATGGAGATTCTTTAACGGCATTTGGTACGGCTGAGAGGCGGTGGGCGAATTATCCGGATCCTGATTACGCCTGATCTTAAAGCTCTGTCACTAGGACAAAGTTGACGGTATCAAAAAATGATCGAGGGATTTGATGAACAATATAAATTAGTAGCTTAGTCGCCTTTTATCTTAATTACAGCGTTGAGTTGCGACCTTACATCAACTCGTAGATGTTCTCAAAAGTATGAACAGTAAAGGAATATACTTCGCTTGGAGAATTCTAATTATCTTAGGCAACTACATCCCTAATATAGGTGTAGCATTAACAGCTGTTCAAGTTATTAAATTAGAACATAAATCAACCGGGCTCAGAAGCAGTTGGAACTCCATTGCTGTCACCATATTTACGTGGCTTATACTACGATAATACCTATATACGAGAGGCACAATACAACCAACTTGTCATGTCCTCCGTGTAAAACGAAATATCTGAGTCGGCCGATTAATTCTCATGTCCCATACCCAGCCAAATTTTTACGAGTGGAAAATAAAGGTCAACAACAACTCTTTAATATATGGTAGCAGCGTTGTAATCCAGCTCTGTAAAATTAAGTTTCCGGAACATCCTGAAATCGTGTTCACAGAGGGCTAAGACCTTTGGGTAGCGTTGTTACCACGAGGCTGATAGCGCCAAACTCTTACACCGAACCACGGACTCTAGCTAGCTGGAATGAGAGATACGGCGAAGCAGGAACTTGAGAACCCAACTAAAAATGAAATTATACTACCGTAATACGATTTCGTCCTCCTAGTTTCTCTTATAGCCCCCTTAAAAAGTAGGATTCGACGTGTCTAGCATCCCTTCATGTTGGACATTTAGAATACACCCTCTAGACTTACCTTGAGGCGTGAAAATACGACGATTTTCAATAATTTTGAATTCTTCTGTAACCCCAAAGTTCTCAAGTGTGTCTTCTGAAACACGCTTGTCGTCAGTTTATTAAGTCTAATGGCGCCGGATTTTCGGCCTCTCCCGCTCTACCGGCCTGAGCGCGAGCAACGAGGGATGTTATAGGCTGTTGACAATTCGTTTTCTGCGCTCCATGTGCGCCATATCAGTAGCATGCCTACCTAAGGTAGCGGCGAGCTAGGTGGCCGACTTCCCACGCAGCGGATATCCGGGGTAGCGATCGTGTTTTTGAAAGGCCGTGCGCCTGAACTCCAGCATCAACACGTCAGCGCTCCAATAGTCGTTCGATCTCGTATACGGCCTGGTGGTTGTTAGATTATATTAATGTGGCTCATAAGAGCTTCGAAAGTTGGACTTTCCAAACCTGAGATGCGGCAGATATACATAGCGGCTCCCGTCTTGGTTTAGGAGGAGCCCGTCTGGGCGATTTTAGATATAAAGGGTTTGCCACGAAGTTGGCTTTAAAAGAAGCGGTGATGGCCCGGATCCGAAAAACTTGCTCAAGGGGTTTCATTCTCAGTTTTCTTCCATTTTTGTCTTGTTTTCTGAACCCATACTCGTTCCCTGAGACTCACCTCCTGTCAACATAGAGTTCCTATGAAGCGCGATGTATAGGGGAAGCCTTCCCTCCCTTATCGCGCTGAGCCAAGCCATAGGATCGTTGGCAAAGACGGTTACCTACGATTGGAATGTGACTTGGGTTCTTGCAAGTCCAGATGGATTCGCCAGGCCGGTCATTGGGATAAACAACAAATGGCCTTGCCCGAAGATCGAGGCAGATGTTGGTGATGAAATCACTGTCAAGTTGAACAACAAGCTGGGGAATGAGACCACTGGCATACATTTCCATGGCATCAATCAGATAAGTACGAATTCCATGGACGGCGCAGTTGGTACCAATCAATGCCCTGTGCCTCCAGACCATGCCGTCAAATACAAATTTGTTGTAAGCAAGACAAGGACGTGTTATATCATCGATGGGGAAAAGTAATACTGACCACGATGTGAGTAGGCCGATGCCCCTGGCACATTTTGGTGTAAGTTGGAAAATTGGAGACAGCTGATCCATTTCATCATACTGATCATGATAAGATCATTCGCATAGCATGGGGCAATATCCCGATGGCTTTCGTGGTCCACTCATCATCCATGATCCGGACGACCCCTATAAAGATGACTTCGATGAAGAAGTTCTCCTTACTCTATCTGATTGGTAAGCTCAAGTTCATTCTTGGTCTATGGAATCAATTTACTCACATGGGGGTCAGGTACCGGGAGCAAACGCCAAAACTTTTGACGGCAATGATCAACCCTAACAACACACAATTTGCTCCTCCGCTTCCGAATAGCACGCTTGTAAATGACGGGGGCGAAACCCATATCTCCGTCGAGGCCGGTAAAACCTATCGATTCCGCATGATAAATTGGTCTGCAATGTTCTCCACCTTCGTCCTATTCGGAGACCTCGATATGGATGTCATTTCGATCGATGCATCGTACGTGAAGAGGCAGTCCGTCAAACAATTGCGCATTTCCGCCGCCCAGCGAGCAGATGTTTTAGTAACGATTCCCGAAGACGCCGACAAGAATTACCCCTATTTAGTTGTGTTAGACGTGAACCAGGACTACTCGTCTAAGAATCCTCCAAGACCCATTTCATTCCCGCTCAATGTCACGGGAATGTTGGTAACGGACGATGACAAGGACAAGAGCGGGACGATAGAACCTAAAACCTTTGAGCCCTTCGACGACTCTACCTTTTCGCCCCATGACGACGAAGAAGCCTATGGTCCCGTCGATAAGCAATGGATATTGAACTTTGACTACTGCTTCGACGTCAATGGTTATCCTAGAGCTTGCTTTAACCAAACGACTTACATTGCGCAGAAGGTCCCGGCACTGTATTCCGCGACCTCTCTGGGAGGCAATAATACGCAGACCACGGCATACGGTCAAATTGGTGCCTTCGTAGCTGAGTACGGCAAAGTTATAGAGATCATAATAAACAACAACAACGATGCTATCCACCCGTTTCACTTACACGGGCATCAGTTTCAAGTCCTCGCGCGTCCCCCAAGCGACACAGGGAACTGGAGTGCTGATGTAGAGATCAACACTCTTCCGCCAAGGCGAGACACGGTGGCTGTCTACGCCGGGTCATATGCCGTATTCCGCATAAAGGCTGACAACCCTGGGGTTTTCTTATTCCATTGTCACATTGAGTGGCACGTCGAGATGGGGTTGACTGCCACGCTCATCGAAGCCCCTGATAGGCTTGCCAACTACACGATCCCTCAGGACCACATTGATGCCTGCGACGCCATGGGCATCCCTACGACCGGTAATGCGGCTGGTCATGATGATTGGGATAACACCGATGGCTTCGTAACAGTACCCCCTACCGAGTATGTTGGGTAAGTCTCCCGAAGTCTATATTCTCCTGTGGGCTCAGATGCTGATCTTCGCCATGTAGTTCCCTGTACAGCCAGTCTAGCTGAGCGGTCAACTTGAATTCGGCCTTACTGGAACGCCTCTGTTTCATTCTGAATCTACGAATAAGGATTCCGTTATTTCCGCTCGGCGATTCTTCCTGCGCGGGACTTTACATTAGATCTTATCCGGACATACAGAACCCACACGGCTTCAACGCACCACTTACATGCTGCTACAGATTGATAAGGAGATAAGCCAGCGTTCGCATCTTTAGGCAGTATAATTTTTGCGGGCTGCAGAGTAATGTTCAGTAGATTCACATGTCATTCCAGGAGATAGCGAACTATTGGGTTACACAAGAAAAATTTGGAGAGGCTCGCCTACATATTCACTCTAATCTTCTGAGCTATATTGTAGTGATATCATAACATTTAACACATACCTTAGCCAGGCGAAACCGATAAAGATGCAGCCAAGAAAAAGTAAGCTTACTTGCTCGTGAATGAACGATATCAACAAATAGATAGAATTTGGAACGCCACGCGTCTACGTCGTTGGCGATTGTCTAGTCACCGCCTGGTTCGGCGAGCCACTCGGGAAATTCACGTGCACAGCCTTCCATAGAGTCAGACGTCGTCTTGTGTCAGAATATGCACGTTTCGGACGGTTCTCTACCTAGGTACCTAGGTATTGAATGAATCCACCCGTGTCGAGCTGAGGGTCGGGGCCACGGGTTTGACTTCGGATATACGAAAAGCCTCAAATGGAGTATGCATCTCATCCCCTACACGAGGGCTCTAGCTCAGCTCCTAGAGCCCCTACTGCACGCCCCTAGCGTTCCTCGCTTGCTTTTCTAATTAAACACAACTTGAAAGGCAGTGGTGCCCGAAGTAAACGGAGCGTTAGATCCAATGATGCGTCTGTTTCCACATCGGCGGAATTGCAATCGCCCCGGCGGAACCGCCCCGTCAGCCTTAGGGCTGACGGTTTGGCGAATAGACCTGGTCTTGGCTCCGGTCTCCGCGGATACGGTCTTAGCTTGCAGATACAACCATCCAGTTTCCAATAGGGTCCTGCATTGAGGCGCTGTTCCTGGCCGTTACACGAGATAGGTCGCTCAGCTTACGCTTAGCTAAGCATTCTATCTTTCTGCCTAGACCCTTCAGATAAGTCAACATGCAAAATTCGGCACTGCGCAACCGTAAGCGGAGGTGGATCGAGCCACACTTGACGGGAGGCTGGTGAGAATCCCCACGGAAACTAGACTGGTAAAATTTTTGACAGTGTCCCCAGACTGGGGATCCCTTGATCCGAGTCCGAAACGGGCATGATGGCTATGTAAAGATTGGGGCGCCATCTTCAATGACGCAGATACGAGGCTTGATTAACTCTGCACGATAGCTCCCGTCCTGTATACTACCAGAAGTCCTATGAGTCGGTTAACGCGACTAGAAACTGCATGGAATATGGCGTCCATCTCGATGCACGAAGCGACTAGATTATATCATCAGGATGCAAATCCAAACCGATTAGGTTGCGGATCTTCGCCGGTCGCGTCTCAGCGATCAATAGAGTCTGCACCTCTAGAGATGAACCCTAGAATACTATCAGGGTAGTAATTTACCGTAGGATTTTGAGCTATGAAGCAGGGTCATTGGAAACGTAGACCGTTGTGATAGTTTCCGTATGATGTAAGCTAAGCTAGGTGTCTCAAGTAGCGTCTGTATGGCGTACTATGCAGAACAATGCAATTGTAATGCTTGGTAAGCCAAAGAAGATTGCTGTTGACGCGATCTTGCTGACTGAGCCGTCACCGGTCTTGCATTGTTCTAGAAGCCACAGTACACACGTGTATGCCGCGAGACAACAACAAATCTGATCGTCGAGGGACTTTTGACAGTACCTAAACCAATTGTTGCTCAAATGCGGGTTGAACAACCAAAGACGGAAAAGCTATGGGCTGATCTCTGGTCTAGAGCTTCGAGTCGTTCTATTTGGTTGTGACGAGGGTCGTGACTTGTCGGGTAGCGTGTGAGAGTGGGACACTGTAAACCTTCAGAGCATATCCAGCAGAAACAAAAGCGTGGTCTACTGCAGGTTCAACCGCCCCTAGATCCGGGTAAGACTTGAATCTGGTAAATAGTAACCAGGCCAATGGGTATGGTTTATTCGCAGAGGCATTGAGCTTGCATGTCGTACCAGCAAGGTGGCCATTTAGGAAAATACAGGGCCAATCTGTTTTGCGGTTACGTCTACCAGAATAATAAAGCCCTCCTAGGTAGCCGACGTGCATAGCAGACTTGGCTCAAATCATCTTGCTTGAATATGTACGATAACAGACCGGATGTCCGGATTTTTCATCATTCAGCATGCGGCTAGACCAATCCTCGGAAATCCAATCATTTTCTACCACAACCCATTTAAGGATATGATAGAGTAGTTAGTTTCGGGATAAGGTACGTTTCCGGGTGAGCGAGATAATGTCGTATGGATGATGAGATCGAAGCTGTCAGCTTTGATAACCAGCTCCTGGCCGAGTTTTTCAAAGACCGGATAGTTCTGTCATCTGATTCCTCCAAGTCCGGGCTTGGAGCCAACATAGCCGACTCTAGGAATCCTTCGAGATAGGGGGAATTACTTTTATGTATGTAAGGCGTGCTAAAGGGGCGGATAAGCCGCGAAAATTGTGACTGAGAAAGGATGACGGTGGTGTAACAGAAGATAGCCAACACGGACGGGTCATGTTTTTTTTTTTCTAGAAATAGGTAGACCACTGGCACTATGGAGTTTTGCTCTCCTTGCAGATGATCCACGTGGCGCAGAGTTTATTTAGGAGCAGGAATAATGTTGCTCCAGAGGCGCCTTCCCGCTATATCGAGAGAGAACCCAACATGCTAGGTAGGTACATAGTAACTCAATGCTGGAAGGTCCAGTCCATCAACAGATGTCGGATTAGGTATGCACCCTTCAACGCTGCACGGCATGAGGCAGTGTCTAACGGCACGGTTCGAATTGCGTATTCTCATTTTAGGGTTCATTTGCCGTATATTAAATCTTGGAAGGAACCCGGTACCTGGAGTGTAGGGAAACGAGTATTAATATACTCAATGCTAGATACAACCTTCGCAGATAGTTTTAAGAAAAAGGAGATATACTGGACTCTTGAAATTGAAGATGAAAGTACTGTGCATAACTTCTTCATATTATGATTTTCTGCAGGTTGGGAAAGTTTAATTTTGTGACATAACTCAAGTAAGAGGCATAAGAGAATTCACATACTCGCATATATGCTTATAAAAAGACTAAAGCATTTACCCACATGCAATTAAACCCTTGTTCAATTACCGAACCCAGATAAGATCGGGAGCCTGGATCAGAACGTAGGGGATGGAAAGCCACCCTGACTTCTTATTTCTTTCCAACTTCGACTTTGCGTTGGACTACCACCCACAAAGAACACGACCAACACGTCAGTCAAGTACTTTCCAGCCCTCACGGACAACGCCAGACATAGAATTACACTCCTGACATTCTCCATTGTCACCTTGGAAATCCCTTGGACCATATCTAAAAACGGCATAGCTTCGTCCGTGGCTAAGTGTAGCCTACATGTCACCGCAAGACGCCTTGTAAACTAAGGGCAATAGAAATGGACAACAAGATGAAGAGAATCCTGCACATGCACATGCACATGCCAGAGCATTTGTTAAGCGTATGTGGAATCCCGAGACAGTGGTGAGAGACAAGAGATATTGTATACAATATACACACTCCCTGCCGTCGCGAGACATGCTAGCATAGTCTCGGTCCTACTCAATTACTATCTGGTCAGTGGCTGGCGCATATGAGTATGCGCTAACCTCCATATTGGTAATCGACGTTCGAGATGCTTAGGCTAGGCTAAACCCCATCCAGCAAGGACTCGATGCGGCTCCTTTGCATTGCCGCTGTATCCACCAGCCAGCGACACTGATGACATGCTACCTGGGTCTTGCTCTCTCCATCAGTATCTAGTTAGGAACGACCTAATCAACAGAAAAGAGACGGTATAGTACGTAGGCAACAGGGCAGGGTATTCAGTCGGAAAATTCACGAGATCCGTCAAATTGGGGGTGAGAATGGACGATAATCGTATTCATCCACCCCTGCAGGGTGTGGCGCCAGATCCGTGGACCAGTTTCTTCAGTGAGACATAACGATTCCCCTGTGGCATTTTGGCATTGGTCTCATTTCGCCCTATTGCAATATTTCCCTTTTCAATTTTATTTTCTTATTCTGGTGGTGGGGTTTACTGAATATTGCACAGTTTTCTCATTCTCGTCCGTCCTGACGTGCACCCAGAAAGCTTACTGGAGCTGCACCTCTCGGGCGGACATCCCCAACGGTCAACTACCAATGACCCACCATTTGGCGCCTAAGTAAGATTACCAAAAATTCATTGGAAACCCGGAAGGAGAAAATCCATCCATCAGCCCTTCCCGCGCACAGTTTCGAAGGAGCTATACATTCAGTGTGTCAGATTCCCTAGGTTTTGTCAGTAGGACGCGTCGAGGGAGCCTCATATTAGTCAGGGCAGCAGATGCCCTATCTGCACGAATAATACAGGCCCGCTGTCAGATGGCGCGGGCATGTAATAGCCAGGAATTGGAACTATACCGCCAGTAAGGCCTTATGCCGTTCGGTCCAAAGGAACGGTCGAGACGTAACGGTTTGCCTCCTATAGTGGCCAATACCCTTCGGACAAGACATGGAATATCCACCTAAGCTGGGTGGTAGCCCTATCACCCTACTGCCCTCTCCTAAAATGGAAATATAACGCTTATCTCCCATAAACCTTCGGTCACCGAGGATCGAACGATGCCGGACTAATTGGAGAGGTACCTGTATGGGGACCAGGGAGTGGGAGTGAGTTCAGTTTCCTCTCTACACACCCCCCTTGCTCTCATTCATGACGCCTGGGGTATTATGTCTAGATATCACACATGGGACTAGGCACTGCCTTCGTGTTATATTTAGTTCAGACTAGCTTTATTCGAGTGGTGCTATGTTGATCTGATATATATAAGTGAAAGACACCTCGACCGCCCCCTTAAGCTTGGTATTCCACACAATCAGCAAACAGCACCAGCCTCACCCATCACAGACATGATGGCGGACCAGATGGCATTTCTCCTCTTCGGAGATCAGAGTCTCGACACTCACGGCTTCTTAGCCGACTTCTATAGACGAGGGAACCCGAGTGTTCTGTCAAAAGAATTTCTCCGGCTGACCGGCGATGCTCTGAGAGACGAGATAGACCGACTACCTCGAGAAGAGAGACGAAAGATCCCGATATTCCGCACCCTACAACAGCTCAATGAGAGATATCACGCACAGCAAATCAAGTTCCCCGGAATCGACAGTGCCTTACTATGCATAGCACAGCTAGCACACTACATCGAGTATGAGACTTGAACAAACTCATGTTGTTCATGAGTCCTCACTAACACGATATTATAGCCGGTCTGAAAAGGAATACGAAGATGTGACGGATCACAGGAACACGAAACTCTCCGGTCTTTGCACCGGCCTCTTCGCTGCAACGGCTATTGCGTCGAGCTATTCGCTCTCGACCCTTCTACCGATCGCCGTTCAAGTTGTGTTGATGGCATTTCGAACAGGGTCTCACGTGGCTTCGTTAGCAGAGAGGCTCAGCCCGTCAACCGAAAAATCAGAAAGCTGGACGTATGTTCTCCCTGCCGCTCAGGAAGCGGAGGCGAAGTCCATTCTCGCAGAGTTTCACAAATCAGAGGTAAGATGATCTGGGCGCCCGATACGCCGTATTCTATCTAATGTGTTATAAGGGAATCTCACTGGCTGCGCAAGCTTGTTAGCGCCGTCTCCGCGAATAACATCGCGATATCTGGTCCGCCAGCCACTTTGCAATCTCTATTCAGCAAGGACATGTTTGAATCGAGACCTACAGCCATTCCAGTTTATGGCCCATACCATGCCCCGCATTTGCATGGCTTAGTAGACATTAGAAAAATGCTGCGACTTGATGACGACGTTGTCACTGCAGCTCTTGCAGGATCAAAACCTCGAAGCAGTATTATGTCCTGCGTCACAGGTGAACCATTCCGCGAGACGGACACTAAGGCGCTTCTCACGGCTGTGGTTCATGAAATCCTCAACGAAGCATTGATATTCCACAAGACCCTAAGCGGAAACGCTAATGAGGCACGAGGATTCAAAGGATCCCGTATTCTTGTGATTCCATACGGCCCAACCCAGGCTGCGAGCACATTAGCCAACGTCTTACGATCACAGACGAAGGCAGAGGTCATATTGAGACCGGCACCTCAAGTTTCTCGTGAGACCACGGTGACCTCAATTGGGAACCACGGATCGTCGGGCAATTGCAAACTGGCCATCGTCGGTATGGCAGGCCGTTTCCCAGATTCGGCCAGTCATGAAGCACTTTGGGAGCTTCTCGAGAAGGGTATAGATGCCCACCGTGTAGTACCCGCCGACCGGTTTCCGGTTGATACCCACTACGATCCAACCGGAAAAGCAATCAACACCAGCCACACGCCCTATGGCAATTGGATCGAGAACCCCGGTCACTTTGACCCGCGGTTCTTTAACATGTCTCCTCGTGAGGCTTTCCAGACTGACCCAATGCAACGTCTAGCCTTGACGACTGCTTATGAGGCTCTCGAGATGTCGGGATACGTGCCGAACCGGACACCTTCCACAAGACTAGACCGAATTGGTACCTTCTACGGCCAGACGTCTGACGACTGGCGTGAGATCAACGCCGCCCAAGAAGTTGATACATACTACATCACCGGCGGTGTTCGTGCTTTCGGACCAGGTAGAATCAACTACCACTTCGGTTTCAGCGGGCCCAGTCTGAATATCGACACGGCCTGCTCGTCAAGTGCCGCGGCGCTTCAAGTTGCATGCACCTCCTTGAGGGCGAAGGAATGCGACACCGCTATTGTTGGCGGTTTGTCCTGCATGACGAACTCGGATATTTTCTCTGGGTTGAGTCGCGGCCAGTTCCTTTCCAAGGAGCACAACTGTAACACGTTCGATAACGATGCAGATGGTTATTGCCGTGCTGATGGTTGTGCTTCGGTAATTGTCAAGCGCCTTGACGATGCCCTGGCTGACAAGGACAACATCCTCGCCGTTATTCTTGGAACCAAGACAAATCATTCTGCCGACGCTATCTCCATTACTCATCCCCACGGTCCAACACAATCTATTCTATCTTCATCTATCCTGGATGAAGCTGGTGTTGACCCACTTGACGTCGACTATGTAGAAATGCACGGAACAGGTACTCAGGCGGGCGACGGCACTGAGATGGTGTCTGTTACAGACGTTTTTGCCCCGGCCAACCGACACAGGCCTGCGGATAGGCCTCTCTACCTTGGTGCGGTAAGTGAAGACAATTCACTACTATTAATGAGATGACGCCACTTAACTCGAGAGAGAAATAAACAATCACTAACGTTCCGCAAATAGGTCAAAGCAAATGTCGGTCACGGTGAAGCTGCTTCGGGCGTCACGGCGCTCATTAAGGTCTTGATGATGCTCAAGAAGAACGCGATCCCCCCGCATATTGGTATCAAGAAGGAGATCAACAAGACCTTCCCCTCAGATCTCGGTGCACGTGGTGTTAACATTGCCTTCCACAAGACGCCATTCACCAGGAAGGATGGAAAGCCTAGAAGAGTCTTCGTTAACAACTTCAGCGCTGCTGGTGGCAACACCGGCCTTCTGCTTGAAGACGGACCTCGCTACAAGACTGCCACCGTTGACCCTCGTAGCCAACACGTCATCACCGTTACTGCTAAGTCAAAGGCTGCGATGATTCGAAACGCTGAGAACCTCGTCAAGTGGATGGAGGAGAATCCCTCTACTTCTGTCTCTCACGTTGCCTACACCACGACTGCTCGCAGAATTCAGCATTACTGGCGTATGAATGTGACTGCTTCTAGCTTGGTTGAAGCGCAAGAGGCAATCAAGGAGCGCCTAAAGTCTAACTTCGTACCCGTCTCTCCTGAGCAACCCAAGGTCGCCTTCTTATTCACTGGACAAGGTTCCCACTACGCTGGTCTCGGCAGGGATCTTTACGCTCACTACTCCATCTTCCGTCAGGCTATCAATGAATACAACCAGCTTGCCTTGATCCATGGATTCCCATCATTCCTCCCTTTGATTGACGGCAGCGAGCCTGAGGTTACAAAGCTCTCTCCTGTCGTTGTCCAACTTGGCTTGGCTTCTTTCGAAATGGCTCTTGCTAAACTTTGGGTCTCTTGGGGTATTAAGCCTAGTGCTGTCCTAGGCCACAGCCTGGGCGAGTATGCCGCTCTTCACGTTGCTGGTGTTCTGTCTGCCAGCGACACCATCTACCTCGTCGGTGCCCGTGCCAAGCTACTAGTTGAAAAATGCACCGCTGGCACTCACGCAATGTTGGCAGTTCAAGGCTCTGTTGAAACAGTTACGGAAGCACTTGGCGAGCGTGCCGCCACCACAAACATTGCTTGCATCAATGGACCACGAGAGACCGTTCTCAGTGGCACTTCTACCGAGGTCGCTGAGATTGCCGAGCAGCTTGGCAACGCTGGCTTCAAGTGCACCCAGCTCAAGGTGCCTTTTGCTTTCCACTCTGCCCAGGTCGAGCCAATCCTAGATGACTTTGAGAAGCTAGCTCGCTCTGTTCGTTTCCATGAGCCCAAGGTCCCTGTCATTTCTCCTCTTCACGGAAAACTCCTCGAGGGTGAGCCTATTAACCCTGCTTACCTTCGCAACCACGCCCGGGATGCTGTGAACTTCCTTGGCGGTCTTGTGTCTGCGCAATCATCTGGTGTCATCGATGAGAAGACTGCATGGCTCGAAGTCGGCCCACATCCCGTCTGTGCCAACATGGTTAAGGCAGCCTTTGGTGCTACCACAATTGCCGCCCCTACTCTGCGCCGTAACGAGCCTACCTACAAGACTCTAAGCGCAACTCTATGCACACTTCACTCCGCTGGTCTGAATATCGACTGGAACGAATTCCACCGTGACTTCGATTCATCGGTTCGTCTTCTGGACCTACCTGCTTACTCTTTCGACCTAAAGAACTATTGGTTGCAGTATACTGGTGAATGGTGTCTCACCAAGAACCGTGGCGCTCTAACCGCCCCCAAGGCGATTGAGGCTGCTAAGCCGAAGCTGTCCACTACCACTGTCCAGAAGATCACCAAGGAGGAAGTCAAGGGTGATATCGCCATCCTCGAGACTGAATCCGACTTAGCCGAAGAGAACCTTCGAAAGATCTGCCTGGGTCACCGTTGCAATGGTACTACTCTCACTCCATCAACTCTCTACGCCGATATGGCTGAGACCATCTGCGAGTATGGCTATAAGCTTCTGCGACCTGACACTGAAGATATTGGCATGAACGTTGCCCACATGGAGGTGACAAAGACCCTCATATTCGATGCTAAAGCAGCAAGTCAAATGTTGCGCATGGAAGTGAAGGTCAATGCCGCCGAGAACTACGCCGATGTCACTTGGACAAGTGGTGAAGGTGCCAAAAAGGCCGAACATGCTGTCTGCAAGGTCTACTTTGGCGACAAGCAACAATGGCTAGACGAGTTTGAGCGTGTCAACTACTTAATCAAGGGACGTATTGATTCACTCAAGGCTGCCGAGGAGCGCGGCGAAGCTTCAAAGATTGGCCGTGGCCTTGCATACAAGCTGTTCACTGCCCTGGTTGACTATTCCCACCAGTACAAGGGCATGGAGTCCGTCATTCTTAGCAGCGAGACTTGCGAGGCAACTGCTAAGGTTGTCTTCCAGACTTCGCCAGAAGATGGAACCTTCCGTACGCCCCCATACTGGATTGACTCTGTCTGCCACATCTCTGGTTTCATTGTCAACGGAACCGATGCCGTCGACTCCCGTGAACAGGTCTATATCTCCCATGGCTGGGGCAGCATGAGATTTGCTGAGCGCCTCACCAACACCAAGAGCTATCAGACATACATCCGTATGCAGCCTGTTAAGGGTTCTAAGATGATGGCTGGTGATGCTTACATCTTTGACGGGGACAGACTTATTGGTATTGGTGGTGAAATTCGTTTCCAGGCCATTCCCCGCAAGGTTCTCAACGTCGTCCTACCTCCTCCTGGCGGTGCTACTGCCGCCCGCACTGCTCCTGCTAAACCTGCTGCTGCTCCCGCCAAAGCCCCTGCCAAAGAGAAGAAGCAGGTTACTAGCTCTAACCTCCCAGCTGTCAATAAGAAGCTTTCTCAAACTTCCGTGGTCGCCCAAGTCATGGACGTCGTCTCCAAGGAGACTGGTGTCGGTCATGATGAGTTGGCAGATAACATCGCCTTTGCTGATCTCGGTGTCGACTCACTGATGGGTCTAACCATCAGCGGCCGTCTTCGTGAGGAGCTCGAGCTCAATATCGACTCTCACGCATTCAATGATCACGCCACCATTGGTGCCTTTAAGAAGTTCCTCGCTCAATTTGAGTCTGCATCGACGACCGTTGTTGAGTCGAGCGGCTCCAGCGGAAGTTCTGATAGCGATGATGACATTGACTCTGACTCTGAAGTCACTACTCCCGGTGAGAGTGACAAAGGTTCAGTAAAGGGTGATGCATCTGCTGAGTCCAGCAGCAACAGCGAACTTCAGCAGATTGTGCGTGAGACCATCTGCGCTGAAATGGGCGTTGAAGTTGAGGAAATCATCGCCGCTCCCGACTTGGCCGCCCTTGGTATGGACTCCCTTATGAGCTTGTCTATCCTAGGTATACTTCGTGAGAAGACCGGCCTTAACATCCCCTCCGATCTTCTCGGCCACAACCCTTCTCTGAAGGATATCGAGCGAACGCTCGGTATCGAAGATAAGCCCAAGCGTGCCGCCCCCGCCCCGAAGCCAGCTGCCCCGAAGGCGTCTAAGAAGAGTGAATCAAAGGCCACAACTAAGACCGAGACTACAACGGTGACGAAGACCTCTTCGGTCGTCGATGCCTACCCTCACAGGAAGGCAACGTCTGTCCTCCTTCAGGGTAACCACCGCACTGCCACCAAACACCTCTTCATGATTCCCGATGGAAGTGGTAGCGCTACCTCTTACACTGAGATCTCCGATCTCGGCTCAGATGTTGCTGTCTGGGGTATGTTCTCGCCTTTCATGAGAACCCCTGAGGAATACAAGTGTGGTGTATACGGAATGGCGACCAAGTTCATTGAGGAGATGAAACGTCGCCAGCCACAGGGCCCCTACGCTGTCTCTGGTTGGTCTGCGGGCGGTGTGATCGCCTATGAAATCGTCAACCAGCTGACCAAGGCCGGCGATGAGGTCTCCCACCTCCTTATCATTGATGCACCTTGCCCAATCACTATTGAGCCTTTGCCTGCTGGTCTTCACGCCTGGTTCGCGGAGATCGGTCTCCTTGGAGAAGGTGACGGCGACGCCAAGAAGATTCCATCTTGGCTTCTCCCTCACTTTGCTGCATCCGTCACTGCTCTGTCCAACTACACCGCAGAGCCCATCCCTAAGGACAAGTGCCCCAAGGTAACCACTATCTGGTGTGAAGATGGTGTCTGCAAGTTGCCTACCGACCCGCGACCCGACCCTTACCCTACCGGTCACGCTCTCTTCCTCCTGGATAACCGAACAGACTTCGGCCCTAACCGCTGGGACGAGTACCTCGACATTGAGAAGATGACCTTCCACCACATGCCTGGCAACCACTTCTCAATGATGCATGGCGACCTTGCCAAACAATTGGGTGGTTTCTTGAAGGAAGGCATCCACGCCTAAGCGGCTTCCAGCTCCGAGTATCTCATTCACTCTTATCTTCTACTACCTTTCTAGGGTCACACATACCTCATCTTGTATATAACTTATCTTTCATGTCTACGCTCCTTTGGGTTTTTCTTGTTTGGCATGGCTGATGACGATCCGGGCTTATAATACCGACGGACTCTCATTACAATGGAGTCGGCGTTGTATGTGGAATATGAAAGATCGGGGGATTTATCCATAGACAACTGTGTTCGTAGCTGCGGATATCGTTGATACATACTATCGGGCTACCATGATGTATTCAATCGCAGCTTTCTCATTAGATGAGAAGTTTCAACGCACACAAATTCAAGTATTAAAGAAGCTTATATATAGATTCCTTCACCTTCTATAGTACCGTCTAAACTTTCTGATACTGATAATTCTTCTGCTAATTCTTCATTGTAACGGTCTCACCGCATTGGCACTGTTCGACCTCGACATCATTCGATTTTCTGTCTTCTCAACATTGGCACAAAGACAGTCTCTGTGTTTGGTATCATGTTTCACTCCTTCAGCTAGCTCTACTTGACTGCTTGTTATTCGACGGTTCCCGAATATCACCAATCGTGAAACTAGCCATCGCCTAATCTGACATGTCTCCTATATGTTTGCCGTAGGCTCTCTCGTAGAGGACTGCGTGAATGCCGCTTAAACTATATCGCATAGCCAAGTTTTCAAGCTGCTCCCCCACGCGTTTCAAAGCGGTCAGGAATACGCGATCCCAGGTGGCTATGCCGGAGAATTCGCGATGGGGTCCGCGGAGAAGTAAATATACACGGACGTGAATTCGGTCAAAGCGCCGGGGACCACGATATCTTCGCGAACGCACTTAGTCATCGCCACCCCTCCCATATCTATATGCGACCGTCTCATATCCTGTGCTGCAGACTACGTCAGAGAGAAAATGATCAGTCTCCCCTGCATCCCGGGTTCTCGATATTCCTGACCTGCGCTTGGGGGCGCTGGGGGCGGGCGGGCTGGCTTGGCTTCTAGAAGCCGGGTTCGCCACTATCTCCGGTGTTCTTCCCATACCATCCCACCCTCCTCGCGCGGTCTGCGTCTGAATTGATTCCTGATTCCTGATTTCTCGATCGCAGGTTGCAGGCACTCGCGCTCGCTGCTCTCAGCTGCGAAAGCTCAAATGCCGTCCGTGGCGCTGCCCCCATGATCGCAAAACCTGTAGTGTCGCAGGTATATATGATCGCACCAGCGCACGACATATCGGAAGGCCGCATGGGGAGAGTCCAAGTGGGAAATGCCAGAGGATGCACGGCGTCGACGCCATGCTGGATCAGTCGGGTCATCTTCATGTAAAGCACTATATGGTGTGGAACCCGAATGTGCTTTAATGCGTCGAGAGGAGAAGGGGAAAAAAAGGGCGAAACAATGGAGAACGGAGGGACGAGGAGAGGAGGTGAGTAGGTGAGTAATATAATAAAGTACGATGTCTAGTTTATTTATTGATATATGTAGGTACCCTATATTGAATCTGCTCGTTTATAGGTACGCGAAATATAGCCAGCTATATAGAATGCGGTGTGTGCTCTCTAACCTCTCTATTGTAGCACCATCACCCCTATAGTTGTCTCTCGGTGAAGAAGATCAGATCACAACACAGCTCATTCTTGTGCTTCGAGGACGTATCGGCCGAGGAGATCTCCTTGTGACTCTCAAAATTCCCGCACCTCAACATTTCGTGGTGCTCGCGACATCATAGCACACACATCCATCCCCATGCCCTTAAGAGATAAAAAAGAGATCAACTGAACCTATCACGTAGTCCGACCGCGTTCTCCTTCCTCTCACCCAAGCAGGGCAATCCGATTATAATCATAACCCCAACTCGTTGGGGTAACACAACAGCACAACAGCGACGGCATACATGCGGAGGAGAAACACCACGTTTCAATGCGACCTAGCCCCCAGTGTATGTAAGTATGCACGACATGACCACCCAATTCATAGAATCATTATGAATCAGTTGCTTGCCTGCCTGCCTGCTTGCTTGCTTGCTTTCTTGCTAGTGCCCCCCGCGCAGCGCGGAATGTCGAAAGCAGCCACTCCTAGGTTTCGTCAGAGAGAGGGGGTGGTAAGAATTAGGTACTTAATTTTACGTGTCACAACAGCAAATAGGCTCGCGAACTAGCGATGCGATACGAATACCGCCGAGCGGGCAGCGATTGAAGAGAGAGAGAGAGAGAGAGAGAGAGAGCCACATATATCGTGAAGTGCAACCTATTGGTGTCGCTTGCGTGCACTAAAGAGGGAAAACAATGTAAACAATCCAACTATACCTGGTAGCTTAGTGTGTGTACCCAGGGGCGTGAGTTCATCCCCCTGGCCCATGTTTTAGAACTCAGCTCGAACCTTGAGAGCCCTTGTTTTTCTTTTTGCTTCTGGGCAATGGAAGGTTCTTCAGGAATGCTTTCTTTCCATTGGGCACTTGCTTCTCAGGAACCGGATCCCACTATTGCCATGTCTCTGCTTTATGCGATGATTGACGTCGAAGACTTCGAAACGGGGAAGACATACTCATTAGTCGCAGTTTGAGATTTCCTCATTGGTACCACGCCAACCTGCTCATATCATGCTATTGTCATAATGACTTAGATATCCGAGTAGGGCCGAGATTGAAAAGAAAATAAAAAAGCATATGATACAAATTGAAGAGGATCATTGAGCCTCCTGCGCGCCGCCTTTTTCTTCGACGGCTTCTAGCATCGGCTAGATACGAGCAAGATACAACATTTTGCTTCCCCGCTGTCGATGTCTGCACATCCCCGTGTGGATTCGCCTCAACAGCTCTCGATGGTCCGAGGTAGCAGATAGAACGTAGCAATTGCCCTAACCAAAGCTTGGCTTGCAGGCTGGGAAGAAAAAGTGAAAAAGCAAAAGCAGAACAAAAACCGTAGAAACTCCGGGAAGGAAGCATATCGGGCTCTGATCTCACAGGCTCACATGCAACTCTATAGCCGGTAGACTCAACACTATTGGCTCCAGCGGCTTCACGGGGCCTGGTCGTGCTTCTCTGTGACGCTGTCCTGAATTAATTGCATCTGTTAGTTAAGCCGACACGGGGTTCCACGAAATCTCGTGCCGTCGTGTTTGGTGGGTAAGCCGGGGCACCTTGCAGCTCCGTCCGGGCTTGGGATGCCGCGTAACCTAAGGTTGCTAAAAAGACAAGACATGTAGTCTTCTCTCTCACACGTTTCCGACTATACCCGAGCATGTCCGTCTAAACGTTAAGGATGGCATGTTATCTTGTGGCATATGTACTAGTCCAGAATAAGGCCTGGCAATTCCCAGAGGCTTGGGATAGGCTAAGTTAGTTAGGGAGCCAAGGGGCTGGTTAGGTTCGATATAACCACTAACGTTTCGACGCACCTACCACTCGAGCGCCGAGTTCCCGGCTTCTTCTGCCGTCCTTCCCGCCCGCACGTGCAATATTACCACCCCGGCCGGATAGCTTAGCCGGCTCCATAGCCTATCATGCTTTTCAAGAGACTCGGAGCTGGCACACTAGAACTCTCCCCGGCCCACCACCGTATTGAGATATGAATGGACGAGCATCTCTAGTATATTTCAAGACCGTAAGGTTTCTAAGCATTGCCGAGGAGAGTAGAGCAGTGTGTCTACATAGAACTAGTAAAAGAAGATTTCCCGTCGCCTGTAGGTATTGTCCAACACGGATCCCCAAGCTCAATGGAGGCACCTATCCTATAGTGTAGTGAAAAGAAAAGCTTGTTTCATAGATTAGCTTTTGAGATCTGTGAGCCCGAAGTCAAGGATGATCCCTCAATCCGTATCTGTTGAACCAAGATGAGAAACCCTGCGAGAGTGATTTGGTATTGAACCTTCCGGTTCGTATGGAAATGCTTGCAATATCCAGTTATCGCCTGCTTCGCGGTATAGCCTATGGGCTAGGTAGGTACGTAATATAATTGAATAGTAGTAGACTAGGATATCGAGTACCTTACTCCAGTACCCAAATCAACACGGCATAGGCACCAGCTATACTCAAAGCCATCAAGGAAAGTTAAAGAGCGTTCAATGCGCCGGATAGGTTGAGATAGCGGGCAATAGTATCCAGCAATGACCATGAAGCTCGTGCAGGAGATGATGTCATCGATGTTAGTATGAAATCCATCCATCCTTCCATCCTACAGTATATCAACGAGATAATTGTTTTTTTTTTTTTTTTTTTTTTTTGATTGGCATAGGTTGACGCTCCAATGCAAACGCGTCGGTTTTCTTGGTATCTTGAATAACGGGTCTCCAGGATGTTCTCTTCGATGTAACTAGACCGATCAGTATCCGGTTATCGGCAAGGTTATGCGCCAGGTAAAGCCTCATTTTTGTAAGGCTTTCATTGGTTATGATTTAACCAAGCAAGGGATATGTTGTACGAAAGGACAGCCAGGTTGCGCCTTAAGCTATAACAGCTACGAAACTAGGTTGCAATAGCATGCAGAGTTGATGCCCTAATGCATTGCTCGGGATCCATCGTCGCATCTGAAGATTTACATATTGTCGACTGCAACATCGGCCCCTCGAATTGTAAAAATGGTGGTGTTGCGACTGAAAGGCTTCATGCACGATGGAACAGGGATATGTCCCACAGTTCGCCAAAAGCCATCGATATAGGGTGCAAGGAATTGGCCGCTAGTCCATTTTGGGGTTTATACGTTTCATTCCGATCTCTATCGTACTGTAGTCGTGCCACACTGCACTGCAGACAACCTTTAACCAGGATTCGTATTTCCAGTTATTCCGTTTGGGGGCGTGTAGGTGATGCCATAGGCTGGGAAGTATGGCAAACCCATCCATAGGAGCGTGATATCGGTACTGACCGGTAGTATCCTGGTCTGACTCGGGTTTGTCCAGCGCGACTGGATCGTCATCATGGGGGAAAACATGTTACCAGAAGAAAGTAAAAAAACCTTACTTCCTCTATAAGTGCTTGAAGAATAAGGGCGTAACGTAGTCTCTTCAGATCGGTAAGACGTCACGTCAAGGAGTCCACCTACGTTCTCCGCAAGAGAGCTGAGGGGCAAAGTCCTTGAGAGAAATTAAATATAATAAAATAAAAAGGGGTACAAAATTCGATGCCTAGAGCATTTGGCAGCTAAGACGCATCGTAGATCTTCAGTGGAGTAACCTTGCTAAGAACGCACCTCAAACTAGGGTCATGGGCTTATTCAAACGAAACTAGCGGCTCGAGTCGAGGCAACCGAACGTGTGTAGCTGAGGGTGCAGCTAGAACAAGCGATATGAGGAGCTACGTTGCTCCCGTTTCGAGCAATCTATATTGGTGAGGGTCACGATTGTGCGAATACGCAGCCGCGAAAAATGGCGTCGGCGTGCTACTGTACCTAGGTAGTTACCCAACCTCTAGCCTGAGAGGCTGTGGGTGGAACGAAATGACTGGACAAGAGCTAGCTGAACAGCAGCCACAAGTAGTTCAACAGGTACTCATTTTCCCAGGGTATGCCTGATCGAAATGCAGGAAATCTAAAGCCCTTTAGATCTTCCTCCTAACTAGGTACATACACCTACCTAGCTTAACAACCCAATTAGCATCTCCCCTTTCTACCTTTGCATGTGGCGGTTTGAATTTGAATTCTGAAGGCTTATTCCAAGCCAATTTAGATGCGCAAGGCGGATATAGCTCCAACGGAAGAGCACCACCAAGTGGTAGCAAGTTTGAAACCTGCTCAAGTTCATATATATCATAAAATGTATGAAATCGGAGGCGTATGGTCGGTGGACAGCCCGCAGGCCCCGCAAAATACCTATGGTAGGAGCCCGTCCGTTTCTCTTGTCTGAGAGTACGATGGATTATTCTTACGGCATAACCGAGGACCCCTTTCGATTAGACGCAATTCACCTCTGTTATTTCGAGCAAATTCGCTCAAAACAATTGCGAATTTAACTATATTAGCTGATGCGTGACGGAGGTCCGAGAGGCTCGACTAAACCGTAATAAAGCTCCCATACCGAGGGGATCATCTGGACAAAGACAGAGGCTGTCTTGTCGCCAGCATGGACGGCAGGAGTGCGAGAATGAGCTGTGTAAATGGCAGTAAAACAACCCGTAAACGTATAATGGAACCAATCACAGCTAGGAGGACTTCATTACTACCTACCTCCCTACCCAGCTTGCCACTCAGCTTATATCCGCACGGCGAGTTGCGATGATCAATTCCGAGCATAGGTGTTCCGAGTCCCCGGCCGCCGATGCAACAGAGTAGCCGTAACAGGAGAGACTAAAGTATCCAGGAGTATCTGGTTGTAATGACTGAGACGGATCCCTTGTGGGTTATTGAGTGGTACTGAAGGATCGGTAGGGCTGAGGCTGAGTAAGGGACCTGCCAAGCATTTTAGGAGTATGTTTATTGTAAGCGGTCGAGTTTGAAAGTAATACCACATAGAAACTCTACATTAGGTATGAATATGATATGAAAGATGCGATGAAGAATGAGAGGATATAGTTTGCTGAATCTTCTACTTCTATCGCATGTTGAGAATACGTTTGGTTGAGGCTCTGCTAAAAAAGAAGATGGGGAGAGTTTAGGGTTTTAGGTCCTACTTCAACGGTCTTGAGCGCACAGACCAGTAAATACTAGCCTAACCCAAAAGGTACCTACCACCTGGGCAACTATTTCGGCTTATTTTGACCTGTTTCTTCCGAATGCCGATTGTACCTGCCTTAGGACGCTATTTGATAAATCAATGTAAGCGGCATATTTACATATTTACCTCGTTATTCTTTATATATGCAGCTATCAGAGTTTCAGTTATCCCCCTTGTTAGGTACTCATATACAAGGTTCCTTTAGTTCCTCTTGAACGAACGAAACTTGCAGGCTTGATCACGTCAATGATACTTATTCAACCCCTGATTTAAAGCAATTAAACAAACTCTTCTTCCGTTTAGTCCGTTTAGTCCGTCTCGATCGGAAGGCACCATCCTTCCTGAGCTTGAAATGCCTGTATCGGATTCTTAATCCATCAGTCTGTGGTGAGACTGTCAACTCCTCGGGCCCGAGCCTCATCGCCTCCATTGCTGCAAGATATGCTCAGGGACCCGTCTGCTATGGCTTGACATCTTTCTCGTAGGACCAGAGACATCAATAATACAAGGGGATTGCACCTGCATAAGCCAGATTAGACGTCTACTTCGATTATATCCCGTTCCGGCTCCGATAGCTTTACCAAAGGTCATACATGGTTATCCAGCCAGCCAAGCATCTGGGCATATGCCGTCGAGTCCCTGTCCATGGCACCCCTCTTCGGGTGCTTTTCAATCATCTGCAGTTGGCTAATGTACCTAAGGTATGCAGAAATGCTGCAATCTTCTCATTGCTCTGTTGCTGCTCTCTTTCCCTCCATGCCATGCGTGTCACAGTGGGCACACACCCCTTCGAAGCTACCTTTTTACAGTGCCCCGGTACACTGTCATATACCTATTACGTGTTTATGCACAGATCTGGCGCTCTCTTCATTTGACGTACTAGCCTTTTATTTTCTTGTTTATGCCAGATCTGCCCAAGTACCACTCTGGGGCTGGCGTTGATACACAATGCGCAGTATCTGCGAGTCGAGTTCAGCCCATTACATCGGGACCAATCACCAGCTAAGATTCCTCGAAGCTATTGACAACGTTCGATCTCTTTAAAGTCGAAACCCGGCTGAGGGACCATCGTTAGGTATCTCGGCAATTGTCATTGTCATCCACCAAATCCCTATGGAAGAATCGCCACTATCCGACGAAGTACTGAAGCATCCCATAGGTGCCTCATACTCAGTGAATAGAATCGCCAAAATCTACTAAAAGAGGGCAGTGTGTATGATGCTCCTCCAACAGCTGACAGCCACCCCAGTCAGCCACCTTGTCCATATGTGCGAGACCTCTATGACTCTGCTGCCCTTCAGTTCTCGCTTATACTGCTAACAAGTCAGTAAAGTCGGGTGGCCCTACCAGTCAGATTCCTCCTCAAAATCAGCTCCACTCCAGCATCCAGTGACCTCCATGGCCACAAGGACCACCTACGTCCATTGGGCTTCTACCAGGCACCCTCTCTGACAGCCTACGTATTCCATGTGGGTCTATCTCTCATTACCTTTCCCTAAGACCAAATCAGGTTTTAGTCAGTCCCCTGAGCCTTTTTATCCGGGTCCTTGTACACTCTACAGAGACTCCCTCTCATCTATCTTATGTCTCTGCATATCTCCAACATCCTTCATAAACTCCCTTCCAGGCCGCTCAGCTTGATCTCCTGTTGCTTTTACCTTTCTGCTCGTCTGGTGCCGGGCATAATACACGTCGTGTCTTCTGCGTCAGCATCTAAGCGGTCTACTTCCTTACATGACTTCTATTTTAGCCCTTTATCTCTTCAATGTAAGCTTTGTGCTACCGCACATGAAAGCTATCATACATATGCTCATTCTATAATATACCCTCGCTACACCTCGTCTCATCTTGTTTCCCATACCATGCACACTATCGTTCCACTTAAGGACTAAAATTCTGCCTATGACATAAATTGTTTGTTTTTGACGCTGATAGATATTAACGTCACAATGGCCTCCACAAAAGCTCGTCAACCACGACTCCGAGCTTCATGCGACGGATGTTTCTTAGCCAAGGTCAAGTGTTCTAAGGCGCGGCCGATATGTTCCCGATGTCTGGCCTGTGGTATCGAATGTCGATACTCACCCTCAAGTAGAGCAGGCAAGCCCAAATCTGAGCATAATGGAAATACCCATGCGAACACTCCTCAAGATCTGCCGCAGATGCATCACGGCCTAATAGAAGACAAGGGAATCGCATATTCCGCAGCACACCAAGGACCTTCCGAACATATGTTTGGCTTCGAGACGGGATGGACCACACCTCCGACCAGTATTGATGGCGGTATTAGCAGGAATCCTTCAATATCAACAGGACTCGCCCTTCTCGGGGTCGAAGAAAGAGCCATGGGCGAACAAGATCCTATGTCTGCCCCAGCAGAGATGTATTCGTCTACAATGCCGTGGACTCCCCCGACAGATATGTCCTGTACGACTTTCGGCGATATTCCCGTCACAACAGGCCCCATGCCTGGCGCCCAGATGCGATCTCACTCGTTTGACTTACCCATGTCGACACCAATGACATGGACAGACTCAATCGCACAGGATATGATTTCGTATAGTCAAGTGCCGACCCCGACAAGCATGTCCTCGAACTATTTCCCAAGTCCAACAGCAACACCTACGATGAGACCAGCAGGCCCGCGTCATAGATCATCGTCATCTTCGACTATCAATGGTGGTTCATGTACTTGCTTTACGGCCTGTCTGCAATCACTCCAGGCATTACATAACGCTTCTTCACCAGCTTCACCGCCCTTTGACTTCATCTTATCTCTCAATCGGAAGGCAGTTGAAGGATGTGCAGCTATGTTATCTTGCAGTAAATGCATGAGCCGATCTGGCACACATACTGCCACCATGCTTCTTGCCACGGTGATTGGTAAAATCACATCCTTCTACAAGACCGCATCTCATTCGTATTTCGAGACTGGTGGTATGGGTATGATGCAGAACAATCCAGGGAATAACCCAGGGGTCAGTCTCGGCGTGTACCAGCTCAATGGTGAAGATGGAAAATGGCTAGAGCTCGAGATCTTAGCTAGGGAGCTTCGCAAACTAGAAGAAGTTTACTCTAGATTCCGAGAAGTGGTCTGTACCGATTTTTCCGACGTCCCCGAAGTTACCAAAGCTATGATCGGCTACCTTGGACAAAACCTAGGCTCTACACTCGAAGTTATTAGCCATAGGAAGGGTGATATGGCGTTTATTGCCTAGAATTATTAGTACATGGTTTGCGAATTACGTTCCTGTGCCATCACCTAGCACGAATACGACACTAGAGCACATGCTATCGAACGACGTTACGATGTGACGCAGAAGAGGTCAAGATGGCCTACGCAGTGATCTATACGTTTCAAGATCTATTAATTATAATTATGATCTTCTTTTCTCTGGCCAACTACAACATTACACGTCTCCAGATTCAATTGCACCACGGGATTCACCATAGCGAATGCAATTTTCGACGCTTCAAGGCGGGCGGCATATTTGTGAGTGGGAGGCACATGCTGTTCTTTCTCAGCGAGACACGATAAGTTTGGATTTAGGATATGCTATGAAAAAGGTTCAGCGACCATCGTCTGGGAATATTACCTGACATTTGGGTGGCTGGTTGTACTGCAAGGCAGGAGGCGTTTTCAATGAAATGGGTCATCATGGTTAGGGAGTACGCCGCTGTGACGGTGAGCACCAAGCTATTCTCTTTTTGATCTTTTTAGAGATGCTACTACTATGTACCAACATGATGATTCACGACAACGACAACTCATTTCATTCAAGATCTACATACGGCTAGAAAGACACTTGAAGTTACAATTCAAATATTGAACTCGGGTTTTTCTACACCGCCATTCCCCAAGTGTGTTCGATGGGGCCTAATGCTCTTCTTGAAGTGGTTATTTTGTTGACTCAGACAACCTGGACTTACAGTGTTTCCAACTGCGGCTTACAATTGGCCACGCGCAACGTTAGGAATTTACGACAAGACATGCAGAAAACGGTCGGGACTTGTCACGCGGCAGAAGCTTCTAAGTTATTACACCCCGCATGTAATCAAGGGCGTTTTATTTGCTAAAGCCTAGTAATCCGGTTCAGCACCTTTTTCACCACGCTGACAAAAGGGGTGTAACGGATGTTCCGCGGCATCCCGAACGTCAGCGCTCCCCCATCCGGAAATACCCTTTTTCACGGCAAGAAAGATCTCACCGCGCCGGATCTAAACGCGGGAGGTAGATCGTAATTGCTAAAAATTTAGATGGGATCATCACTGTTGATCTTTTTCCTCAACATTACTGATCATTACAACAGCCGTGCGCGAGCTGACTTACTAAGGCTCGAAATAAGCCCTAGCAACTACCGGAGATTATAATTAATCATCCAATCCGCTGATTTATAAGTGAGGCCTTGTTAGGACCCAGTAGGAGCATAGCGGAGGAGCTTCTTGGAGTTTCTTACTGCTGACGAGCTGGTCTACCTAAATGGAGGATGCATCATTTGTAAGACATATTTACATGATGTGATGTAACGTCCCCGACATGTGGGGGGGAAGTATTGGGCAGCCACCCGTGAGATGACGGTCGAGAACCCAAGAGTCATTTTGATTCCCATGTCATTGGTCGGCCTGTTCGGATGCTCGTACTTCTATGTACTGGAGCTGAATCGCTAGCGGTGCGATCCTAAGGCTACGTAACAGCGTACCAATCATGTACACGCAGATTTGTACTCTGCATTCTTTCGTTCCAAGGTTTATTCATAGAAATATAACTAACATGTACCTACCAATTCTTCCACGTCGACGCTTTCAGCCACTTCGGCGTGCGAACTCAGCTTATGATGATCCCTCTCCTATTGCACATTACATAGCACAGCCCCGTAATGCAGTTTGCTCCCTTACAATTTAGGGTCTGCGTCAAGCAAATCCACTCTCGAGCGATCACTTGCGCCTAGTCTCAGCCGCTACTGCATACAAGATCTTGGCGTTACGAAGGCATATCCCGAGTATATCTCAAGGTCTAACATTATTAAGGCGGGGTGAATCAATGGCATCATAACCATTTAAGGTACCTAGTTTCAATGTGACCTCGAATTGTGAGGCTGAATGGCTGCCTAGCCGCACTGTAAACAAGATTTCCAGCGCTTGAAAGGTAGCAAACCGCCATATCCGTTACGCGCTAAGAATGCTATACGAGATGCAAGATGGTGTAGAGACGGCAGGTTAGGGTGAACAGTTGTTGAACCAAATGCCAAGTGGTGTACTACGTAGTACATGTATCTACGTAATTTGGACCTCCTCATCAAATCTTTCACTTTTTAGTTCCCACGTACGTAGAAAGCAACCGAATAAGGTCAAACGATGTTGGGCCGAATTCAGCGCTTATTAAAAGGTATGTATCACGAACCTTGATGCGAAGGTTATCGTCAATAAGTGGCTTGACTTCGCTTCGTGTAACCTATTTGGAACTTTTCAAAATAAGCGAGATCATGTACATGAGGGAAGTACGTTGCGATAATTGCATACATGTATAGATGTTGTTACTTACCCCCTACATGTACGGCGTACCAACTTTGTCAAATTCCCATGCCGCCCCATGTGGGTACAAATGAGCCGAGTAGAGTGGGGTTGAAAGTCCATGAGCTCACACGCTAAGCCAAATACGCAATAGCCTGCACCCGTCCCTTGGGTCGGTCCACGGAACACGGAACGTCACCCAGGTACCATAACATTAGGGCCATTCACCAAATAATCTGGTTCTGAACCACTGGACAAGAATTCCACTAGCGGGGCAACCCCGCTGCAACCCTACGAAACCTTATCTCAAGGTTCGATAGTCTAGCCAATTCGGTATTAAGTCAGCTGCTGATTATGTAGATCTCGGGGGTTACCGTTTGGTCCTTCGTCTTGCAACCGTTGAGAGAGAGAGCTTCGAACCTTTCCCTCTTCTTAACATGCCACACATCCCACTTCCCACTCATCTCATTGCCATCGCCTAGACAATCGTTTGGGGGCCATAGTGACTCACATGCGATTTAACATCATCATCGCAGGAAGATACTTCGATACGAGACTAGTACTCCTTGGCTGGCTGATAATTACACGCCGGGACCGAGCCTGCAAACACGTGTTGCATCCCCACGGGATTCCCAAGTGGGTGGTCTCTCCGCCATCTGCTATTATGAAGATCTTATCTTATAGGATCGTCGGATCCTCATTGCCTCACCTAGATTACACGAGCGCGACGACGGGAGCGAGGTAGAGCCCGGTTTTCCGTCTCGCAGCTTCGTAAAATAATTACTGGACACGGAAGTATGTTTCTTTAATGCTTTTGATCCGAAGAGTCCTTGAAGTTCCTACGTCAAATGTAACGCTTATGTCCTAGTTACGCATACACAACGCGCAACACATACACCCTCACCCTCATTTTCATAAATCGCCGGCGCCTATGGCTGATGGTTTAATCGGACCGCACGGGTAAGGTGCATCGCTGGATGCGAGATACCTAGCAGGGCTAGGACATAAACGAGCTGCGTATGCAGAGCGAATCACTTCAAGCGAGAAACCAGAGGCTCTCCCACGGTCTTGTCAGATCTTGGAACGGTCTAGAAATGGACCCACGCGAAGTGCTTTTGATACCAAAAGTCCAGGTATTATTAACTAATGCACTTCCGCTCTTCCCGCGTCGCTATCGATTACCTATGATAGATGGAACGAACCCGAGCCAAGCTTCTGAAGCGCGGGAGACTTTCCAAATGTCCTCATAGATGGCGACATGAACCACCGCGCGACATACAATCCCGCTGCTACCGGGTGGCCGGCCGGCTCCTGCAATGCGACGCTATGGACTCATACAACTCTTACCCCGGTATCGGTCAGACGTACTACTACATCTTTCACGAGCTGGAAACTTGAAGTCGCCGACTATCTACGTATTCCTGAATCTAATCGAGACTGGAGTGACTTCCCTCGTCGCTACACCAGCTCTCTTCTCTCGTACACGAATACGTAGCGTGAGGCGCTTCCTTCATTCCTTTTCGGATTCTCTTTCCTAGAACAATTTCTAGAAGCCTACCTATAGAAACGCCAAGATTGAATGAACTCGCATTTCTAGCCCTATAGGTTTACTTATCGACTGAGGCTTCATGGCATGATTTATCTTGGAAGCTTACTCAGGACTATCTCGTCCTTCGTGTCTGAGCAACCTATAGTCATTTAGAATATAACTCTGGCATCTAGGTATCTCACTTTGAAAGAACTAATTTCTTGCAGAAAAAGGTTGAGCTGCTGACTTAATTGTGGCGTTTTCTGACATTCCGCTAGCGACGGCGTATATTGCCAAATCGGACAGCGCCTCGCGCCACCGTTGCTTATTTTTCTACCTGCTTAGGTACTTCACAAGTCTCTTATTATGACCCCCATCATTTCGTGGCTGAAGATTAGGTTTATCGTTAGTTTTGTTTCTCCGTAAGAGCTGTGACCAAATAAGAATTACCTGCTCTGCAACCCACTCCTTCACCGCGGGCGTGTTTCCAGCGACCAAGCACCGTGTCTACGCAAGGAATCTGGATAATGTATGGATATGCTATATTCACCCTCCGGAGGAGCCATCGCCACCTTCAGTCTTTCATGCAAGCATCCTATCTTTCAAAATAGCCTTATCCTACGTGGCTTCTAGATCTCGATCGATTAGGCATATCACCGCAAGTCAAGCAGCCATCCCGCAATGGATCTTACTCAAACAATGTATATTTAGACACATCGAGTAAGTTTTGTTAAGCCTAGACTTAAATGTTAATGATGATGATAGTGGCTTGGTTTTGGTCCCTGATTCTAAGTATCGCGCTGGGATCCGCATTCATTGATACAGCTCTCGGGTATAGGCAAATAGGTGAGAGGCCAGTAGTGGTTGATCTTGCTGACGCCATGTGGCAGGGCTGATACTGACCGAGAATCCTAGAAAGGGACTCAATAGCCGGCTCCTGATAATTTTGCCTGTCGTTATTCATCCGCAGCTTACGTATCAGGCGACCGGTGGATACATCAAACCAATAAAACAGATGACGTATCGCCGTTCAGTCGCAAGATCCCTCCTGATTCGTGCGTTGGAGGGTAGGTAAGAGGGATATTTGCGAAACATCTCCTAGGCTAATCCTATGGCGGCCGGCGAGGCACACTTTAGCATTAAAATTCTCATTAGCAATATGTGGTTCGAGCTATTCCCCAGCTTCCTATGTGGAGGATTGCGCCCTTGTCAGCCACGAGGAGACAGTTCCCCAAAAAGTCGGATAACCTTTGCAGGCGGCGTTTTCCCACCTCGTATGGCTTTTCTTCACCGGAGTTAAGAACTTCCTCGACACGTTTAGCGATACAAATCGAAGATCATATCGGCTCAAAGGGCATAATCACCCACGTGGTTATCAAGCGAAGGTTGGAACACCAAATCCTTCGCATATGAAACGACTGGAAGCTATGTAGGCACCCATATTATTCCTACCTTCTGTTTCTCCTCGGTGGACTTATGTCTCTCATCCCACGCCTCGCCGCTTTTCCTCCGGAGGACCCTTAATCGCCTCGGCCTTATGTATCCTCCGTGCTTTAGGTCAGTTCGTGCTCGCGAGCCACAGCATATGCAGCTTACTTACAAATCGTAAATTGCATGTACTATTGTATAACACAACTCTAGCACAGCTACCAACAGACTGCACGTATATCTCGCTATCACTTGCTTATCATATATGCCAATACTCCCCTGACCTGTCGTCAGATATCAATTACTACGAAATATGCCTCTGCATATTTACTCGCAGAGAAGGGTAGGTAGGTGCATATCCCTAGACGTACCTATGATTTATGCCTCTTACCCCAATGATAGGTAGACCCCCCAAATATGAAAAATAGGCTCTCCGAGAAAATACCGCGTATATTAAGGATTTTCCGTGAGATATTCTAGAAATGGATTCGCCGATATCATGAAGTAAGCTGATAATAAGGCAAAAGGCCGTTATGTGTTGTAATAAGACACTATGCGTCTTGAAGAACCTCTATACGTCGACATACATGGACATACATGGCGCGCAAAGGATTGCCAATGGACGCGTCGTACAAGAGACGAAGTTAAATTAAGCAGAGTAGCACAAGAACTGGCTCGAGTCTGACCTAACATCGCGCCTCGCATCTTATCTCACATCACCTTACTTTAAATTAATTCGTCAGGAATAAGATAATAAGATATGTTAGTAGGACATGAAGTCGACGGCAAGTCGTACTACGTGAAGAAGCGGTAGAATCCACAGGAACAAAAACTAACAGCCCCTCTAACTCACATATTTTTTTAGCTTATGTGATATCTATAATATAGGTTCGCAACCAACATTGTTAGTTCTTCATCGCGCGCTCCGCTCTGTTCCATCCGCTCGCTCCACCGCCTCCCCACTGCCTCATCCTATCCCTATGCTTCTCCCCTGCTCGGTAGTTGACGCGTCTATTTTTCTATTCAAAGCTAACGACGGGACCGAACAGTCACGGGATCGTTAGCACTCAGTGTGGTGGTCAGCATCTTAGCGGCTTCATCTTTCTGACCCTTATCCACTTGCCTGTGAACGGGGTCCTAAGGCCGGATTTTCACGCTAAAGGGAGGAACACTAGGGGTTAGGAAGAGGGAGATTGGACAGGATGGTACGATCAGTGATCCTGAGCCTCATAGCTTGCCTTAGTTTAGCTACTAGTTCTCATCGTCCGGCCCGCTGTTCTATCAGACGTAATGCGGAATATATGTACATCATAGCTTATGTCCGTTGTCTGTCTGTCAGTCGTGATCATCGACAGGGTATGCGTGCGAAGTGCCGAACCCGACCTTCCTGAAACAGCGCGACTTTTCGCTTGATCGCCGCAAGGAAGAAGACAGAACCCCAGCAGCCGACGTCCTGGAAACTCGTTGGTAGATCGTTGCATGTTACTTGCCGTGGCGAATCCATGGGTTACCACTTACCCCTTACCTATTGCCGGCTTGGCATCAAGGGTATTCCTTACGGCTGTGCGAAAAAAAAAATAACAAAAAAAAACCGTTACATCTAGTTAGGTGCCTATAGCCTCTCTATCCCTGCAGAGATCTTTTCGCTAGAGCCTCAAGGACATGTGGTGCCTTGTGTATAGTACACCGTAAAGTGTGGAGATGGCTTCACTAGGTACCTAACCTATAGCAATCATAATTGTAAAGCTTCATCCTGCACGTAAAATATCGGCCCACTACATTCCCATTTCTCCATAGCATCAGCATCGCGCAGTTATAGCATCATACCCAAAGTTCAACAAGGTGTCCTGCTCAACATACATATGCTTACTGACCGGAGTTACGGCAGCAGCGGCAGAAACGGCATCAACAATGGCGAGACGATTACAAATCTTGAAGACGGGGTCTTTTCATTTCTCTCTCTCTCTCTCTATCGCTCTCTGTGCATCCGCGAAGCCGCGCAAGGATCAAACTAAAAATTCAATTCTCGCTACATGAATGCTTGTAATCCCTTTTTTCACCTCGACTACCCTCGACTCTTAGTAGAGATTTCACTCTATTTTACATTTATATCACTCTGACAGCGCCTAATAACGCGTAAACCCATCGTACGCTACACGCCCTCTACATATAAGGGCTCGCAGCGGATTGCAAGATTTAAGGGGTTGTCGGTTGTGCCTTTTAGACGCCACCGCCAGAAGCACGGATAACTTGTCCTGTTGCGAAACGTAAGAATATAAACAATCAACATCATGCGCGGGAGAGAAATTGCGAGGCTGTGTCCACCAACGTCTTACAGAGGAAGAGAAGCCAAGAAGAAAGAAAAAAAGCTGACATACCGTTAATCCATTCACCCTCCTCGCTGATCAGGCAGTAGATAGCCTTGCCGATGTCGGCCGGGACGCCGACGCGGTCGAGCGGGCACATCCTGCGGAGGCCGTCCTTGATGGTGTCGATGGGCATGCCCTTGTAGCCGCCGGGCACGTAGTGCCAGCTGTTCTCGTCGAACATGTCGGTCTGGATGCCGCCGGGCGCGATGGCGTTGCACGTGATCTTCTTCTTGCCGCAGTCGACGGCGAAGGCGCGCGTGAAGCCCTCGACGGCCGCCTTGGAGCCCGCGTACAGAGCGTGGTTCGGGATGCCCGCCATCTGCGCGGCGATGGACGACGTGAGCACGATGCGCCCGCCCTCGCGGCAGTGCTTGAGCCCCTGCTGCGCCACGAAGAACTGGCCCCGGCAGTTGAGGTTGAAGACTTGGTCGAAGAGTTCAGGAGTTACCTCGGTCTCCTCGCACCACACTTCCATTCCTGAGTTGGAGACTACGTAGTCGATGTGACCGAAGTGGGCGATGGCCTTCTCGAACAGAGTGGCTACCTCGGCTGGCTTCGAGATGTCGGCTTGTATGGCAACGGACTTGGAGCCTAACTGGGCTAGCTCGCCGACGACTGCATCGGCGGAGGAGGAGCTGCGGCCGTAGTTGACGACGATGGAGGCGCCTCGCTTGCCCAGTTCCAGGGCGATTCCCCTGCCGATGCCTCGGCCGGCGCCGGTAATGAGGGCAACTTTGCCCCCCAAAGGCTTGACTAGGTTACTCATTGGTTCGGTGGCCGATGGTGTGGTGGTAGCAGATGGTGCCATTGTGCAAGAAAAGCAACAAGTCGCGGGTGGTTGTGGAACGATTGCGGGATGTATAAATGAAGGATGAATAGTCTTTCGCAGCTAAGCCAAGGACGTAGACGCGGGAAAACGGCAACGGATGTGAGTGAGTGGGAGGGAAAACAAGACAGGAGTGATCAGTGACCAACAGGCTTTCTAGTCTCATGCCCCCTTTCGTCTTTTCTTATAGCGAATCGAGCCCCAAGGAGCTCCGAAGCTACGCCAATCCGGGGGGAAGGGTGGCATTCGGACGCATGAGATGACGGACGGAGTCGCAATCTACGAAAAGGACGGACGGACTGGTAGGACCCTACGGCCTATGGGGAGGTATTGCGGGAGGAAACGGTATCCCAGTAAGACCATAGGGGCCTTTGGACCTTGCTTATCCCTGCCATCGCTCTGGGGGAGTGTCGGACATCGACCTTGCTACTGGCTTGGGGTCCGCCACACAGATGCAATGATGTGGGCTTGGGATGCCTCGAAATAATGGGAATGTTGGTTCGTCGGGCACATGTTCGGGATCCTTGAAATTGCTGGCTCGATTTTGACAGGATAGAGCTCAATGACGGCAAGGCCTCCAACTTGCTCCAAAGCCTCATGTTGATATCAGTTTACAGTCAATCGTCCGATGCGATAACGAGACGCTTTCGTAAGGGACGTGTCACTCTGAGACAGTTACCCCACTGGAGGTTATCTTCATTATGGTCATGGCTCTCTAACAAATGCTAAGGGCGCTACGGTAGGTGCGCAGTGTTACACCCCATCGGACTTCCGGGAATAACAATTACCTTGTGAGACGCGAGTACTAGGTATTTCCATTTCGGTAGTCACCTGAGCGTATGACAAAGAGTTAACGCGTGAGCATGTACGCAATTGAGATCAAGAGAGGCTGATCGCGAGGTTACCTCTTAAACGTTGTGTCGAGAATAATGAAGGGAGAAAGTATTTAAGGGAGGGTCAGGCGCGTTTCTACGGTGGCTAAGAAGTTGGAGAATACCTAAGGTTCGTGCTAGACAAGCCACGATCATATCCCACTAACTGCAGTTGATTAGCAGTCTTCTTCTAACGCCGGACTTGACAGGGGGCCTCCTTATTCGAGGGACCATTTCTCACTCCGAATATGACACGGAAGGATTCATCTGACAACAAAAGGTCCCCAATAAGTGTTACCAACTCCATTATGGTACCATCTTACTGGTATGTTGTATTAAGCCGAATGTAGGGGAGTCGGACCCTCGTTTAAAGTAACAAGTTATCTCTCCTCTTCATAGGCTTATTTTTTAGTTGACGCGTAAGTACTACTGAACTAGATCAAATGCCACGACGTCCCTTACTCGGGAAAGGCATAACCACTACACGCAAGTGAGAAATACAGCACGGCTGTTCAGCTCGCGTGGTCTTGCCCCGCGCCCGAGTAAGATTGGCGGAGCTTCTCAACCGGTCCGCGCCGCGTAATTACATTTCTTCGCCGGTTGGCCCGGAGTTTAAGTCGGAGCTGATAGAGTATAAGAACCAAGAACGCTGTCGGTCAGAGTAGTATAATTATGCCATTCTGTGTAACTGCCCTTAAGAAAAAACATTACACAGGACGACGGTGAGGCAAGTCATACGTGCTTGGCGAAAAGAAGGGAACTGAATATCACATCATCTTCATCAATCACGCACCGTCATCATCCATCCATAACGCTAATCCAAAGGATAGATTGAGATCAGTTTAAGCTCACAGCTGAGCCGCATGGTATCTTGCTCGGCAACTATACCCCTTAGGTATCATCCGAACTTATACCCCTTACCCCTGAATCCCTGTCCTTGCGACCGACCAACAACAGGAATAGACAAATAGGGAAGGTCCCTTAAACTGCTGTGTTTGGGATTATACGAGTATATCGTAATATAAAATCTAAATATCTGTGTATACATCTAGGTTAGGCACAGAAAGTAATATACGAAGATCTTAGCCTAATATTCTCTCGTCAATACGGTGTCTTACTTTCATCTACTTCGTACATATATCGGAAGCAAGATACGGTCGATCTTAAGTGGCAAGTTGAGATAAGCCGCATAAACAAATAAATTGTATGCATATTGATTAGATGTGGAACTTAACCCTATAATAGGTCGAAATATATGTGTTCTTACTACCAGGTATAGCGTAGCATAGTGATGGGTTAGGTACATGTATATCTGTACAATCTCACAGATAACATCCCATCGTCTACGTCGCGAGTGTGGGGGTAACATTTGCGAGATCTCAAAGCCCTACCCGGATAAACGGTCTCGTCCGAACCCAACTATTCCCGGGGCCACGGGTTGGGAGCGAACGGAGTAGAAGATCGACGAACCTAAAATCCATAATGTAACCGAACCAGGACTTAATAAGCCTGATAGCTATAGCGATTCTGCTAATGGTAATAATTACTGATGCATATATGCTCTTGAGTGCACACCTAGGTGACGCCTTTTCGAACTATCGAAGGCGTAATGCTATTGGCGTGTGATATTGGCCTTTGCTTAGCCATCAAGATAGCAGACGCATACCAAAAACTTCCATGCTGACCAACTTGCGGTCATAAGTGCAGGAAAAGATCTGAGAATCTGCAGAGGAGAATCTGCAGAGTCTTTTGACATCGACACCATATCGTACCCACCTAACGCTCTGACACTCGTGGGTGAGATTCTGACCCGCATATAACGCAGATACCTACGCATCATAGACAACACGACACACTGGTGTGCTTACCATGCGCGCATGAACCTAGCATGGGGTCTTTGCTAGTAGCAGGGCGGAACCACCGTAGCGGGATATATCCCGAATAGGGGGCTGAGGTCAGCATGATTCGAGCGGAAATTTTAAAGCCAATTAGGACAATAGAGACGAGGAGGACACGCCGAATACACATATCCTGAGGTTCCATAGAAGAGCCGTTCCGCTAGTTAGGCTAGCTGACCTTACGTGCATATGTAAGATGCTATAGAAAATGTGTCCCTGCCTGCCTTAGACCCTGTGGTAGGAATGAACAGCGCTAGCAGTTTCGGCGTACGCGGGACGACGCCAAGGTGGTTCGAGGTGAGAGCGGCAGTTACTGGAGGCGTCGGTACGATTCCGAGCCACAGAGCCCAGGCCTCTTCACCCTATGTAGGTACGTTACATGAGTGGGTGTAGATCAGGTAGGGCAATCAAATTGCTTGCATAGGTACGAGGGCGGATAGGCACCTAACCTTGGATAGCTAAGACACTTAGGTAGGTACAGCAGGTAGCCATCCCACGTACATGTAGGTAATGACCCTTGAGTCGGGGATCGTGGGCTCACCGCCGCTAAATTATATTGAGATTCCTTCATCTCTTCTCGAACGACACTCGCAGAATTTCGGAGGCAAGTAAGCGGTGCTTCTATCATCGCCACAATACGCACCCGATGGGTAAGGTCCCCCCGTAACTCTCGTCCTTCACACCTAAAAGGGACTGTGGGGAGGCTGGCTACCTACTACAGAAATCGGAGTTCGCGGAGAATTAGAAATTGGCCGTCGAATAACAGGGGGTTTAGATAACATATAGCACGAGGTGCCGAGGAAAAAATTTCAGTAGCTGATTGATAACTAAACGAAGCTGGGTTTAGTTACCTGATATCAGGTTGGTAAGCACATGCACGGTCAACGCGATACCGAAAGGGGGCGCTGGTATGACATTTTTTCATCCTTTGGATTACTAACGCCTCTGTTCACTTATCCATGTTATGCTATAGAAAGCTTCATAGATTATGGCGTCTTCAGGATGATGCTGATAACATCCATGGCTGATAAACGAGGAATGAGGCAAAGTAAAGTTCCTTGCATATCTTGGGCGGGACCTTGCTTGTATGACGCCAGGTTATGAAAATTTCCGTTGAGATTGTCCGGTCACAATGTATTTCCCCGGAGACACACATACTTTACATTAACGTGTCAGCGTAAGAATGATCGAACAGAAGTGATAAATGAATAATGAGTAAAAACGTCTATTGGAAGTTAAAGCAAGCACATGCACGCCGGAGATTATTCTACCCCTAATTAGAGTAGATAGACAGGCAGAAAACTAACCCAACCCCTAATACCTAACGCGTTACCCAGGTCCTTCCGTAGTTTCTAATGTTCCGATAACCTTGCCTCCCCGGCGTGCGACTATCCGTCCACCTGTCCCAAGCCAGGGAGAGTGTTTCCCATACCCCTACCACCAAACGCCGAGGGTTGTCCCAATTCCCTATTTTCGAGGTTGCGACGAAGAAGAAACCTTTATCGTGTGTGAGTGAACATCATTCCCATTCAAGTACCCGGTGTCAATACCAGTTTCCAGCCCTAGCCGCGCTCCCCTTCTCATCCCTGTGGGTATACTATGCAAGCGCACTCTCTCTCTCTCTCTCTCGCATTGCGCAATGCCCTCCCCCCTTGCCTCATGAAATCCAGCCAACGGTACGACCGCATATGTATAAAGAAGTACCTAGGTATCTAGGTATTTTCCAAATAAAGACAGAATTAGAAACGTTATATCATGTGTAGAAAGTTGAAAAAATGCCCAAGCGACATATAAAGTATGATGTAATGTGATGTAACGGCGGTGAGTAGCCCGCTTCAGCATAAACTCGTAGTAGAAGCCGGCACGCTCGCCGCGCTAGTCAGCGCATCGGCTTGCCAATTACTGCCCAGAGCGAGCAGTTTCCGCCTGATGCCGTCGCTGAGCCGCGAGCTGACGCCGTCCTCGAGGGTCTTGACGGCGTACGCGAGCACATCGACAGGCTTGTCCAGGCTGGCGCTAGTACCGTCGCGATGGTGCGTCAGGACCGGCACGCCCTCGCCGTTCCACAGGTATGCGATGACCGCGGGGTCTTCGGGTGTCACCTGGTCGATGGCCACGGGAGATCCCGATTCATCTCGCTTCTGGAAGTTGGGGTCTAGCCGCGACACGCTATCCGTCCAGAGGATCAGCGTTGCGCGGTAGACACCCGCCCCCCACCAGTTGGGCCGGCGATCCCTGGGCATCGAGCGTAGTAACCGGTATACCTGGCCGCAGTGGAAGATGGCTTCCTCGCGCTGGTATATGCAGCGCTTGTGGCGCAGAGACAGCTCCCAGTAGGATCCGTCGAACTCTTCGCGCCGGGCCAGCCGCTCGATCTCTGGGAAGTTCGTAACCGCGTTGAGGGAGATGAGATGGTAGAGAACTAGGTTAGTCTTGGTTGTGGAGCAGGTTGGGTTCAGTTTGTAGTAGTTGATTGTCAGCTCGTACCACTTCTGGAGTAGTCCCTGGATCTCGTTGAGACGCGATTCGAACGAATTCTTTATGGCGGTCCCGTTACCTAGACGTCGCGCACTCATGACATCGGGGAAACAAGAAAGCATCTGGGTGATGTGGTAGAGACATGATTGGAGAGGGTGGAGGAGTAGCCGGAGCTGGTGTGGCGTCAGGCTGCCCTGTCTCCTCGACAGATTGTCATTTAGGAGGTCTTGGAAGAGATCGTAGAGTGATGGTGTAAGTGAAGGGGTAGTGAGAAGCTGTGGATTTACGTTGGCTGTACAACCATAGATAGAATTTACGGCGGCAACCCATTGATCAGCATTAGCCGACATCCACAGTAACTCGGGACCGGGTAAGGGGGCACAGAGCTCGCTGGTGGACAGCATAGGTGCTGTATCGTGAAACAAGCTCAGTTCCTGATCGACCATTACAAAGTTGTACACTAGTCTATTGAGAGATCAGCAAATGATGCACAAAACTATTGGTGGAAATTGCGGTAATGGTGGCGCCGGTAACACACCTATTTTGGGACTCTCGGTGCAGCCATGAACGCCACTGGAGTTCTGCATTGGTTGAACTACTGAAGGAGGGAATCATAGAGGGTTGAGACTCGAACATTCCCGCATGCTTAAGCATCTGCATGGGACTCCTAGTTAGGACATGCGTGTCATTCACAAGGGAGGAGATTGGAGGGTTGAGTTTCTCACCGAAAGATACATGCCGCGTTGTCCCATAGCAATATCCATGAGCCATTTGTCGCCGCTCCAAGCCCCGAGCAGTGTAAAGAGGAGAGCGCAGCGAAGTGCTGTGGGGTCGGCGCACATTTCAATGTCCTTCTCGATAATGTCGAAAAGCGAGATTCGGCAGGTCTCAATCAGACCGGCTGATAGAGCCCGGGCTTCTGCAGTGGGAACTGCAGAGGCGCCCTGCGCGATCATGAGCAGGACTAAAAGTGCCGCTGCTTGATTGTTCTGAAGCATGTCATTGGGGTCAACGCAGCCCGCCGAAACAAGCGAGTAAAAAAATGATAAATTTCGGACGTAACTCCGTAGGAAGTACTCAAGGATTTTCGAGGGCGGAAGAACTAGGAAGCTGAGTAACCTAGGACTTGTAAAAGTTTTGGACTGACTGTTAACGCCCCCTCGGTGAATCTCTAGAGCCTTGTGTAGAAAAGTCTGTGTTATTGCCAGCATTTTGTCGCGGGTGCGGGATGTCAGAGGGATGACCGAAGCTAAATCGGCTGCGTCCCAGTCGACTTGCTCTAGGTGTTGTTCTAGAGCGTTCCATGTGCCTTCATGTCTAGATTTCCGTTCCAAGCACTCTAAATGCACAATTGCAGTCCTTGGACATGTACCTGAAAATATGGGCGGGTTACACCTAGCTAAGGGCCAGGCGGCCTCAGCGGCAATGACAACTTCGAATTCGGGTATCATAGTGTCAGTTGGGGTGTTCAAACTCATGTCGACTGACTTAATAGCCGGCTCGAATTCATTGGTAGACATAATGCTCGTGCTCCTCGTGTGAATAGATCCTCTAGAAGAGCTCATATTTTCAGAGTTAGATGAGATGTCGCTGAGTTCTGTGAAGGTGGGCATAGGAACATCCGCTTGGGTAAGAGGCATGTTGTTAGTATACATGTCGAGATCTAGCGGATATTCCGACCAAACTAGCATATCTTGATAATTTGGTTCTTGTGGTATAAAATCGTTACCCAATTGGAGGAATTCATCGAGCCCTTCTAGTCTTGGATGCGGCGATGGGAAATCGTCAGAACTCATCTGAGAATTAGCTGGTGAGTTCTTCTTGGCTGGGCTCTCATGTTGCTGTATCCGTGGGTCGATTGTCATGGTATTATTACTGCTGTCGGGAGACATTGAAGTTTTTATTGGAGGGTCCTGCTTGGGTGTACCTTGATCTATGTCCATAAAAGCAGGATTGACTGTGGCTGTTGGTGTTGGCGAAGGTTGAGGCGGTAAGGAGACATGGCTGTGACTGTGACTGTGACTATGGCTGTGATTATTGTTGTTCATCGCAGCAGTTGCTTGTGCAGCTCTCATGGCAGCTTTTGAGGAGCGCCGCGCAAAACGTGCTTGGCATTCGAGGTTCTTATCTGCACATCGTGCGCATGGTACTCTCTTATCACACCCTGTCTTTGCTTGTGCGCAGTTAAGACAGGCAATGGGTGTCCGTCCTGCTACTGTAGGAACGCCGCCGGGAAGTGGTTCCATTGGATCTCGTGCTTCATGATATGTGGAGTGGTGCCTTTGGAGTAAGTCCCTATAATCGATCCGATGAGTATATAACATGGCTTAATAAGGCGACAAAAGGAATGAAACGAACCTTCGAGCGAAGGATAGCTGGCAAGCACTACATCGGTGCGGTTTTACGTTTGTGTCTATGGCACTGGGCGTCAGTATCTCTGAGATCATGGAGCTTGTGAGTTACCACTCACGGCTCGGTATGTGCCTCTCTAGATGCTCCTTGCGAGTGAAGCTCTTTCCACAGTATGCACAAAACACCATCTTGGTAACTTGGGTAAGGTTGAATCAAGGAGTTATCTTGCTATGCTCTCGCTCATGTCAAGTATTAAGCGATATCGTAGCAAGCTTCCGATTACCCAAGGAGTCCCCAAGAGTGAATAAGGTTGTAGTCGAAGGAAGATGAAAGACAGGAGAGGTGTCTATGCTAAGTGTGAAAGGAAACGAAAGGGGCGCCAGGCACGAGATATTGGATGCTGAGCGTGAGAGGGTGCAGGGAAAGAGGTGGCGCTGGGTATGTTAGAACAACTGAATTCTAACAATATGCATTGCAAATTACATGTATACAGGAAAGCATTGAAAGTGCATGGAGTGAGACCTTCTCCGGATTTACGGCTTTCTAAATATGAGAGAGAAGGTTATTCATCTCGGGAACACCAGTACGATGGAAGGGTACAAGAGCTTACCCATGTGGAAAATATAAACTGTATGTGGACCAGGCGGTGCACCACCCCATCCTCCTCAGCACATACAGTCCTGCCACTCGGAAACGAGCATTACAACATGTATGTAACTAGGGAAGCATCTTAGACATGGGGGGCCGTGGGACACACAAAATTGCCCGGGCTAGCTTAGACATTTTTTCAGCCGCCATCAAATACTTACCAGGTACGGCGTGATGGTAGGACCCCTGTCCTGGGATGGCGGGGCAATATAACGATGATGTGCAAGAACAGAAACACAGACATGCTTTATAATACAGCGAGACGAATCTTGAAGCGTTGACTAACGCGTAGGCAGATAGAGAAAGGAAAAATGAAGTGCTTTCCTAAGCTCATGCGAGTCTCTGAGTTTGCATACCTAGGCTTATCAGAGTATTGTGACCCGATCTCTATCAGGGAGGCGGAGGCCAACAAAGACTGAATCGGAATAGAAACACAGTAGACGACGTCCTGCGGCACTAGCCAAAGCTTCGACCGATACATACATTAAGCGCTGATACGTGTATACCGACTAAGGTAGCTTGAGTGTGGGTAGATGTGTATAGCACTACTCTCGATGGAGCATCATTTTGATAGAGTCATCAAGGTCAAGAGATACTGATTGGTTACGGCGTTTGAAGCACGAGGAATTTGTAGCTATAAGATCCTTCTAGGTGTCGGTTCAAGGAACCAACTCGTGGCGGCGTAGTTGACAGCGGTAGGATGAAGGCACGATGGCGTCAGGGGTCTTCCTCAACGCTGTCAACTAAAGGTTAAAAAAGCGATGCCAAGTAAGCAAGTAAGGAAAAACAAAGTCCCATGCTGTTTCTCTCGCGAATGATGCGATTATAGTGGTTGGGGAGCGTTCGAGGCTTGGTAAGTCGGGAGAGATTATGGTAATAGTGGTCGAGTTGGGCCTGTAATGGAGGGTTACGAAGTAAGATCAAAACTCGTGGTGCAGGGTTTCCTGTACCGAGACTTGCAGCAGATCTGCGCGTCTAGGGCCGACGGGCCACTCAATGAAACCCTATGGGGTGGTGGTAATAATCAGCCCAGCCTATTATTGTTTCCTTCTTTTGGTTTCTCGTTTTTCCCACTGTTGGATACGGATTCGAATACGCTAGTATCACAACAAGAGAAATAGGAAATCGATAGACTCGTCTATCTGGATCCCCCTCAATTCTGGCAGTTCTACCATGGGGAAACAACATTTTTCTCGACGATGAAACGGTTAGATAGGACCAGGACATAAGACTTGGCACCTAACTCCGGCTTATTAATATTTATATGAACGCGTATGTAAGGCAACCACCAGCTGGTCTTATGCTACGCCCCTATCATACATCAGCCCTCCAGGTGTTGAGCATTTTGCTGCGGTTCGGGAAATCTTAAAGGCTATCCAGGACTTTTTTTTTTCTCTTCACATTTACACAGGATCCCGCCTCCCGCCTCCATGAAATAGACTTAAGTCAAGTTTGAGACATTGCTAATGATCTTAAGGACCGTTGCAGAGATACGTAAGATTGGGCGTACCAACCCAGAGTTTACTGCGACGTTATTAAAACGCGTATAGATAAGTAATCTTCATGAATCATATAAATCGGAATGGTTTTGCTTCTCCCTCTGAGTTTAATTAGCGGCCGATGTCTGTGTGTAGGTGCCATGAAGCGCGTGGTGTTATCTATAGGTACTGTCCAAGGTACAATCTGCGTAACACCACGCTGACAGACATTCAAATCCGTGCACTATGTATTAGTCCACCTATTTATACTTCGATTCGTTTTTCAATGTCAGTAAGTCGAAGATGCTTATCATAATCAGTAAATACATTGCGATTATGAGAGGAGTCTTGAATGTTTGCTATCCCAACCCTTGATCGGCGTGATAATCCCAACAGAATATCTTGCTGAAACAAATAGACAATGCCGATATATACAGCCATCTCTGCCGTACACGAAACGAAAATCAATGGTCAGATCAGTACGAGAGAAGACCCAGGATGTCGGGCGATCTGTAGGAATTTACCTAATTTGGAAATCTAGCTTCGTCCAACTCGCGGTCTAGTCTTAGTAGAAGACAGCGCATCCAAGCCGTCGGGTCGTCCTGTCGTATCATGTATATTCCTTATCGTTGGTGCACAAGTCTATGATCATGAATCCCACATTTTTGGGGTCTATTCTTAGCTATTTACGCATCGTCATCCATAGTGCGGTCAAGGCTGCTTATTCCACCCTTCTCTTCATGACACGACTCCCATCAGTGTGGGGGGGATGTCGCCCTTAGGTCTCACAGGAAGCACAAACAAGTAAAGTTGAATAATGCATACTCCCTCTTGGCTCGGGAAATATTCATTCAGCTCTCGCATTAGCGTGTGTTGGAAGGTTTACGGCTACTCTAATGCTACACGGGCTCTCTCTCAGTAGCTCTCCCATTAGCTCTCTGATTAGTTTCTCTGATTAGTTGCCGCTAGTTGCAACAAGACTGACACCTTGTTTTGGACTCTAATTCCTTCCCGCATAACTCTATAGAGACCCATTAGGTCATTGGCTTAGCCCTCGTGTCAACACAGCCTCATAGATTTAGATTTGCGCGAAGTTAACATGGCAGCACAACCTTATTGCTTTTCTCATGCAACGGTCTGCGAAACCCCCTGCCGCAAATAGGTGAGCTGAGCGTATCTCACGCGCGCGTCTTGCCAACTCACCACCTGCGAGCACATAACATCATCATCGTCGGGGAGGCTTCACTCCTTTATATGCGGTGTGACAATGCTTGGCTTCCAACTTGGTCAAGGGAGCTTTTCTGTATCTTGCTCCCTCAACAACCAGCAGCTGGCCGATCTGTCAAACTGCAGCCCTAAACTCCGTGCTGATCTCCGGAGCCAAGACCCGAGAGGCGCACAATAACTTGCCACAGGACGGCGACCGAGAGGCCCTACCCGCAGATCGATATCATACTTGTTTAATTTAGCATGTCACTCCTCTGTCTTTATAGGATAGAGAGAAAGTGGCCGAGTCAACATTGCTTCCGTAGGCAGTAGAGCACTAGCCTCTCCCACCTATGTAACTTTTCATCAATGTCTTAGAGTTATACGCCACATAGCTCGCTCAAGGGTCCTTTTTATGCCGAGATAGCGCGATATTCAACGCCCCTGGTTCAGAGCTAGGACGTCCTTGACAAATCTTGACTTGAATACGTGGGATACGTGGGAGGAGGCGTCGGGATCTCAACGCCGCAGCCACAACCGCAATCTCGCCCCACGAAGAATCCACCTCTTTGGTCGTAAATAGTAAAGGGGATCGGCAGTTTCCCGTCTCGCAGTCGCCGGGATCTCGGCGTATTGTAAAACGAGAGCAGGAATACAAGAAGGCTCAGTCTGGTGACCACCCCTTCCAAGGGGGTTTCAATAATTCGTGCACACGGGTAAACTAGAAACAAAGGCCGCTGCAATATCGACTAATCTAATACCCGAGGGAGTTTGTCGGCGATTCGATAAAACGTCGGACTTGGGAGTTCTTGGAGTTCTGTAGTACTACGTAGAAGCTGAGAGGTCTCACAATTGAATTAAGAAATGTACGCGTCGTACCGCAGTACCATATTTTTTTTTTCCAGAAATTGCGGTGGCGTCTGTAGGGGTCCAGATAACAAGAAAATTTATTTACATACCTCAAGAATGTGAATCTTCATCTCCTTCTTGCGTCTTCCTCCCTTCCGATAGGCGTCCGACCGAAAGGGTGAGGCAAGGGATACTGTACGCATCCGTTCTGCAGTAGGGGCCGTAGTCGCTCTCCATAACAAATCCAGTACGTGAGGGCGAGGAGTCACGCCCTTTCGGGACGAACGGACTAGCCGTCGGCGCCGTATTTCGTGCAGGATGCGGTGCGACTCGACCCGATAATTCCATTGTTGGTCTTCTTTCTGAGCAGACGCCGAAGTTGTAACGGGCCGCAGGGCTTTGGTCTCCGGTCCCGAAGCTTTCGTTAGCTTCGTAAAGCTGATGACGTTCGATTACCTGTGCGAGGGTCACGAGGATTGGCTTGGAAGCGTCGGTAACCATGCCGTGCATAGGCAGGAAATGGCAATAAAAGAGCTGGTGGTGTTCAACGATAACTATCGGTCCGTGTATTGTGAGTCCTTGGTGTCAAGGGGCACTGCTTCGGGTTTTACAACCCGAATGAGGTTGTGGGTGGTGCGATTAGCCATGATGCTGATATGGTCGCGCGACAATTGCTCCTGCAAGTCCTTCATAGTCGCCTAGTATTCCTCTTTAGAAAGCTTGAGCGCGAAGTAATGCCGAATGGCGTCCCAAAATCTATCCATTCTTGAAAGTCGGGTAAGAGTGGTCAGAAGTTTGTTTTGGATGTGTCGTGAGTCGGTTAGATGCTGACCCGAGTCGCCATTGGATACTTCCTAGTGACAACCTAAACGACAACAGCATAACAGTCCTTCGAGAACAATTCTTGCTTCTATTTTCGGTTCGATTCTTCGATTGGCTCCCAGAACTTCCTAGCCTAGGGGTTTTGGCATCAGCCGAAAGCTGCGCAAGGCGAACAGACCTACACCTCAGTTACATAATCCCGTTTCCAGGGCTGAAAAAGTTGTAGTATTCCTGCTAATCCTTAGCCGGCTTGGTCGGATCGTGGGTATGGTGACTAGAACCTCATCGCCTTCGGGAGTTGGAATCCTGCTGCTTTGTGCCGAGAAAAAGGGATCCTTCGGGTTACAGGCAACAGGCGTTTCAAAATATGCCCGCTTGAGCGCAGTGTCTTTTATCTCTAAGAACACAACCTCTTTAGATTCCTTGACACGTAATCTGGAGATCGGCACTCTTCGCAATTCTCGGAGACAATTGCCTTCTCCCGGGTTCCGGACTCAGACGGACGACCCACCTCGGACCCCCAACTTCTAGGTATTAATCTTCATAGTTAAAGCCGAAGCCATTGCCGGAGAAGTATGAGCGGGTTTAGGATTCAATAAAGATAATTCAAGTCATGATTCAGTGAATACTCGGCTTGAGTATAGGAATACCCTGTGGAGATAGAATTCCGATTTCCGATGCCCCCCGATAACATTCGTTGATGGAGAGGGTCGGCGGATTCGCCTGTCGCTCTCCTCATGGAACAGTAATATCTGATATTCATCATCACCGGAAATGACGGGAGTAGTCTTCCCGAATGATTTGAGACTTCTCCGTTCCAATGGTTTCCCTAGAAGACGGGGCTACGTCTTTGCCCCCCCGGATCCATGGTATCTTCAAGTTGTTAACATATCTAATTGATTCATTCCTAACTATTCCTCTCAAATCTCCAGCAGTCTTTCGGGAAGAGGAAAGTGAAATGATTTCAAGAAGGATATTGCTTCAATCGAGAGGTTATGTGGCTGGCGCCTCTATCTGGGTGACGACGACTAGGCCCTAGCACGGAGGCCATATGTCAATGCCCAAACAGTCACGATATTACGGGATGTAGACGTTGACTAAAGCTCTAATAGTGGATTACGTAAATCCAACTACAAGAATGTAGGTTGTCGGCGCTCATTACGTCCGTTCGTTGAATGCGAGTCGCCGACTCACCGATTTATGGCTTGATGATGCTGACCGTTATTGGTCCCTCTGTCCCTTGCGTGGCTTGCCTAACACGAGCTTTGGGCGCCGTTAGCACTCACCTAAGCTTGCGTATCACCGAATATTGCGTCTTAGGTCCCGTCATGGTTGGCCATATACCACATGCAAGAGCATACCGTTTCCCAGGTTTTTAGGTACGAAAAGCTGCCTCACATAAGCCCTACGGCAGCAACGGAGTCGCATCCTATATGCCCGACTTATCGTTCTGACTCAGCCTGGCTCGGCATTGGATAGGGGTACGCTAACATCGGTCCCGAGAACAGCGGAGAGTTACCGCCAATTGCAAATGTACTAGTTGCCGCGCCGGTTATGTGAGCCTAAGAATTCACCAAGAGTGTTAGTTACCTAGGTAGTCATGCAAGGAGCGCTAAATGCTCAGGTTACAGTATGACTCTATCATGGTAAAAATAGAGGAGTTAGAATTATGTGAATTGAACCGAAAAAGTAAAAGGTAGAACCGCTCTTCTATTTTTTTTCACCCATCGTAAGGGACTAACAGTCAGCCCCACGATCGACCGGCCATAGCCCACGAGGCGTACATGTAACATGAGACAGCGGCATATGCTGTACGCAATCACACACTTTATTATATTGGGCATACGCGTAACCCAAAAGTAGGTGAGTTCACATTTATAATCTCCCTTATATACGAATATGGAAAGAAAACGAATCGGCCTAGATCGAGGAGCCACCGGGACTCGTAAGACTGCCGGGCCCGCGATATTCTATAGACCCAGAGATTAGTCCCTATAGGAAGACGTATACGCCGTTGACGTATGATTTCTCGTGATGCAAGGTTTTCTGCAGTCGAAATGCCGGTAAACGCAAGTTGGCGTACGCAACCCGGGGAAAATCATACCCATTCCAGGGACGGCCCTCCCCTTGAATGGCTGCCCGTCGGCGCCGAGACAACCCGCTGTGAAGATGTGTGCTCCATGTCTCTGTTTTCTGCAGTGTAAAACATTCACGTAGGCTGCGGAAAGCGACATAGCCGCCCGCTTTTTGTTCAACTGGGGGGTTTATGAGCTATCGTATAAAGGGTATAGGTGACCATGCTAATACGGACGGACTCTCGTATATATCTAGTAGAACACCCAGTCTGTTTGAATTATCTAATTGAAACCACCTATACGGAGAAGACTATTCGAAACTATCTAAGTATACGCATATGATCCTACGATGCACCCGCACCCCTGAATATCCATGTGCCACGACTTGGAGCCTCACGCCATCCCCTTTCCGGACTACCGGGGAAGCAAAGACGTCTGCCCAGCTGATAGGACCAACCGAAAGAGGCCGAAAATGACGAAAGTATGATGGAGTAACGATCACGGGTGCAGAGAGGCCTCGAAAGAAAGCAGAAAGGGGAAGATGGTGTGAATGTTACTGCATTTTAAGAGTAGGATTGGTCAAAACAAGAAACAATGTCCGGTTTCGACGAGCTGAAGAGTAGCTGAGAGTATATTGTCCAACGAAAAGGGATGTACGATATGTCGAATATGCGCTGAGTATAGTAACGGCAGTATAGAAGGAAGAAGCTAAGATGGCCGGTTCGATACAAGCAGATCAAAGCTGAACAATCGCCGAGAGCCGCACGACGAAAACCACCGGTAAACTCCATATTGCTAGGACACCATCACATGCATGTCGGTAGGATTGATAAGAGATGGCAGATCTAATAATGCACGATTCCAAGGCCTGCTGTGCATCAACCTGCATCAATAGACAGGTTTCTCTAAGGGTGCTAATAGGCTACCAGGCGTACGCTGGATTCAAGCTGTTGCAAGAGATGAAACTTGCCCAAAGTCCTCTACGAATCGCGAATACCGTCTGACCACCAATACTAGATCAAGTAGCACCAATGAGGTCACATAAACAATCCCGTCTTTATTCTCACCGGCGTAGGCAACAGTTCAACGAAGTCCTATACAAAGGAGCGATGGATCTGCCTGAGCCTCAATCCCCACGGAACGCATAATGTTGGGAATATAGCTTTATATCGAATACGGCGTACTAAGGCGATGGAGAAGTGGGTGTCTGGTAATTGATCGACAGTAACTCAAACTAGGACACAATCACTTTCATCGATACACGCCCGGTGGTCTAGTTTCTGTCACCCACTTGTCAGCATATCAGCGCTAGGCGTGGCTAGACACAAGAAAGATCGATGTTACCCAGGCACACGGCAGTCATGACACCTTCATGCATGCCCTTAGGGCGTAGCCGCGGCGACCCAACTATCTTGTTACTATTATCTGTTTGCATATGATAGATCCCGTCAGAAGCCCACCAAAGGCCGATATCACATTCACATGCGTCCAACATGCACTACCTATCCGGGTTCAAGGTGGCTAGATAAGTGCTGTTGGAAGCCCCGGTGCATCCTCCTGGGCACTTGGAAGGGGCATTGATGGTGTCGTCGGTTGATGAAGTACCACCTAAGTACCTACTTCAGCTATGTAGGTCACTAACAAGCATCTTAACTGCTCATACGAGATATGCCAATCGAGAAAACGGATATATGAATATTCAATCTGGGCTTAAGGTTGTGAAGTATAGAGGTAGCTACAGTAGAGTCCCGTGGGCTCATGGCCACAGCACCTCCGGCTTAGCACCAACAGCCTATGAACAATTATATGGATGGTTAGCTTAACTTATACTTGGTTGGTGAAGGACGGCCTTGGTAAAAATTGCGCAGAGTAAAGACTAGGGCGCCTATTGGAGCGTTATGGAAAATGAACTTTGGACGATTAAGGGGCCAGAACCAACATACATATACTTAACAGCTTAAGGCGGTAACGCTGATGGTAATCACGAACATAATGTTCCATAAAACCTATTATTAAAGATAGACGACGCCTTAGATCTCCTACGCGTATAGTATTCTGGAATAATAACTCTGATGTAGAATTTATCTCATTATAGTAAAGCAACCTAGAGACACCATACGATGAGAAGTGACTTCATCATTGCGAAGGACTACCTCGCAGTGAACTGCGTTCAAACCTAAAAAGGATGCAAAAGCTCAGAGATTAACGCCCTGCTATGCCTTCAAACTCCTAACCCATGCAATATTTTTGGTTTTCTACCTTTTAGTCCGTCTCCCCTTACGGAACAGGTCTACCTCTTCCGCCCAAGCAGACTCAAAAACGGTAGGCAACTTCGTGAAATGGTCATCCCTGTGACCCAAATACCGTACCATTTGGAAGGCTCCTGTTCCGATTGACATAGTCTGTCCCATGATGATCTTCTCACTAACACCCTCGATACGATCAGCTTTCATTCCGGCCGCTGCGTCGAAAAGGTGATCCGCCGTCTTCTCGAAAGACGCGAGTTGCAATACGCTGTCTCGCATTTTGGATAGACCGAAACGAGTAATACCGAGGATCTCGCCCTTGTATGTCATGACGTCGGCTAATAACTCCATGTGTCGAGGATCGATACCCATATCACCCATGACGTCTGAAATTTCCTTGGCAATGGTTGTGCGTGCAGCTTCAATACCGAGGACGTCGCGACATTCCAAAACACTATTTGTGCGCGTTGCAGTACCGACAACTCCTTCGGTGTTCATACACTGCCGTAGGCCGTAACCTTCAACGAGAACAGTGTGGTCGTAGACGTCCTTCACATTTTTAACTTCGTCTTTCTGGACGATAGCACGGGTAGCATCATGGTATCCGGAGATTGGAACTGTGGGCAATACTCGCTTGAGGTGGCTAACTCGCACCAGTAAGTCCGCCATGGCTTCTGCAATTGCTGCTTTGCTTCTTGGCCCTCGTTTGTTGGCTGAGCCGTCCGCGTCTGGGGGTTTCACAGTCACCTCGATAGATGCATCTTGCTCGAAGACGTGGATATCTGTCTTCTGTATCTTCAACTTCTTTTGCTTGGCAATAGCATCTGCAATATCATCAAGTTTGATACCGAGATGCAATCCTTCCAATGTCTCAGTGTTGATATGAAGGGTAATAAAAGCTCTATACGGCTCCCATTCGTCATCAACATATCGAAGTATATCCTCAATGTAAGTCTTTTCGATTCTGGCTCTTACCAGTCGTGCGGCCTTCTCATCCCTCTTATTTGAGAGAGGGCAACTAATGACTGGGGTGCTGATTAACTTAGAGGCGTTGATAATTTCCTTGATACGTGGCACACCCTGAGTGATACTCATTCCGGCAACACCAGCAAAATGGAACGTCTTCAGGGTCATCTGGGTTCCTGGCTCACCAATCGACTGTGCACCGACTGCCCCGACTGCATGGCCTGGTTCCACACGTGCCTTTGCATATTTCTCTAAGCACAACGCAATGAAGTATCGGAGTGTCCGCTCAGAGACCTTTACTACTCTTTCAGAGGCAAGTCTCCCGAGTGTCCCCTTTTCTTTCCGATTAATTGCTGCCATCGACTTGGGGGTTTTGATAAGAGGATCGAGACCTGCGGCGCTTCGGAAAACGGCTAGCTTCTTTGCTAAACCTTCCATGTGTTCATAGACGGCGTGAAGGAACTTGCGAGCGCTCTCATGTTCATCAATAGCATAGTCTGTTTGATCTCCGTATTCCAGAGGCTCCCCATGTACTAATCCGCGCCTCTGATAGCGATCACGTTCCTTTTTAAGAATAGATTCGGTAAGGTCTAGAATCTCGAAGGGAAGCAGCGCTTTGTCGGAATTTTTCCATGTGAGATTCTCTGCATGGGACCAGGTTCTATTAAAATTGACTGGAACCGCATCGCCCTCCATATCCACAGGATCTAGTTTGTCCGCACCGAACTGGAACTGCACCACTCCTCCACCAGAGGTTCTGACCGTATCATCGTATTGCGTTGAAAGATCCTCTAGTGATTTCATTAGACGACGAGACATGTACCCCGTCTCTGCAGTTTTGACGGCTGTGTCGACTAAACCTTCTCTTCCGGAGATCGCGTGGAACAGGAATTCGGTTGGGAGCAGGCCAGTGTAGAAGCTGTTTTGCACGAAACCCTTTGCGGGAGCTTGGCGGGTGTTCTTGTGAAAGTGTGGAAGGGTCCGATCTTGGAAACCGTCAGCTACACGCTGCCCTCCAATAATTTGCTGTCCGACGACTGCAATCATCTGGGCGACGTTGATATTAGAACCCTTGGAACCAGACGAGGCCATGATCCAAGGCGCATTGTTCTTACTGAGCGTCTTGATACAATAGTCTCCTGCGTTCCGTCGAACCAAGCTGAGGGTGCCTGAGATGTTATTTTCCAATGTCTCTTCCATGGTACAACCAGCGGCCTTTTCAAGCTTATTCATGTTGAATTGCTCGATAAGGGCATCTGACGCTTTATATGCGGCATTTACGAGTTCTTGCTTCTTTTCGGTGAGTGTTGTTGAGGGATAAACATCACCGATACCTATCGAGAAACCTCGATTTGTTAATACTCGCGCGCAGAGTTTAGCTAGCCGGTTCATTGCTGTTACTGCTTCGTCGGGGCCGAAGTCTCTTAAAATAACGTAGAAAATGGAGTCTTTCTTTCCAGCACCCACTGTGGATTTGTCCATCCTGCCACACATGACTTCCGAATTTCTCACAACGAGCCATCCGTCGTTCGGACACATATCTGGCGCTCTTGACTTTTGACCTGGCTGAGGCTTCTCTGGTTCCACGTATTCTCTGCACTTTGCATCGAGGTTGACTTTAACTGGCGACGCCTTATTCGGCCGCATAAGCATGCTGAATACCTGCTTTCCAGTCCAAAGTCGCTTGGGTGCGAGGATAGCGGGCGGTGGTATGTCGAGATGAGTGACACCGTCCATCATCTGCATGACAATGTATGTAAAGGTTTTGCGGTCGAAGAAATTGTCTTTGCTACTGAGCAGATACGCTGCCGTGATGAAATCCTGTGTTGCTGCGATGATAGGTTCTCCGTTCTTTGGCGTCGCGAGATTGTATTTAACACCCATAAGAGTCATTGCCTCAGCACGAGCCTCTTCAGTTTGGGGTACGTGAAGATTCATCTCGTCTCCATCGAAATCAGCATTATAAGGTCCGCACACACATTCATTAAGTCGGAAGGTTCTCCATGGTCGAATTTTGGCATAGTGGCTCATGATACTGAGTTTGTGAAGAGAAGGCTGGCGATTAAAAAGAACGATATCGTTATCCTCGAGATGACGTTCGACTATATCTCCTTCCCGTAAGTCCCTAGCGGCCGTTTCCTTGTCGGCAAATCTTAACGATATCTTGAATGACTGGTCGCCGTCTTGCTTCAGGATAGCCTGAGCCCCGGGGTGCACATTAGGACCGTTCAATATACATCGTTTTAGCTTGTCAATGTTTGCGCGGTGAACTCTCTCGGGATAAGTGAGATTTTTCGCGACAAGCACAGGTACGGCAACTTGGTTGATGGCTAAATTTGGATCAGGCGAAATAACAGTTCGACCGGAAAAGTCGACACGCTTTCCCGACAGATTACCACGGAACCGCCCCTGCTTGCCTTTCAAGCGCTGACAGACGCCTCTCGATGTCTTCACGCCGCTGCTCTGCAGGCCAGGGACGTCGCTGTTCACATAAAGAGCAATTTGTAGCTGTAGATATTCCCACTGTTCCATGATTGTCTGAAGAGCGGTGCCCTTTTCCAGGGCGGAACGAATAAGACCGCAAGCCCAGACTATGTCGCTAAGGCGGGCTGTCAGATCGTCTTCGTTACTAGCGCCCTCTTGAGCGACTGAAGGTCGAATACACACAGGTGGGGCGGGGAGGTATTGCCATAGAAACATTTCAGGCCGTCCTTCTGAGGGATCAAGTCCAAGTAACTCGCAATCCGTTGGAGTGATCTGCTTGAATAGATTTAGAACCCTCAGGGGATTCAAATCTTCGAAAGCTTTTCTCAGATGCTTCTCAAGATCGTGAATGTGTTTCTTGGCTTCTAAGAAGGAGTTGTCGAACTCTATTTTACTGGGTGGAGGTTGTTTCTTTTGCGATGTTGACTTGTTGAAAGCACTGAATTTGTCATGAACGAGTTTAAGAGCTCCAACTTTCCTGATCTGGCCGTTGACTGCTCCGCAGTAGTGGCAGTTCTTCGTCTTTCTGCACTGATCATTGATCTTCTTCAAGATAGCATTGCGCCGCATATTGTCGATGAAGGGGCGTCTCAGCTCCTTAAGATACATTCGCTGTTCCGCTTCAGTTAACAGTATCCGCGAGCAATCTTTGCATATGTTCTGCAGGATAGTGATCGTAAATTTGATATAGCCAATGTGAAAGGCTGGTAGCGGTAACCGGACGTGGCCAAAGTGGCCGGTACAGTCTTGGAGTCGCAAACCACATGTTGCACAAATGCCAGTCTTACTCGAAGTGCCCTTGAAACAACAATGTTAGTTCTCACGCTGAATCAGATAGCCACAGACCATGATTACTTACCAGGCGCTTGTCAAGCGGACCGTGTTGTGTCGGCTCTCTCCCTCTGCTGATATCGTACATAGTTCGATCAGAAACCTCTATGACTGCTTGGTTGACAATGTCTTGGTTCGATTGAATACCGAACTTGATCTGTTTGAACTTTTTCGGCAGCTTGTCCACGACCTGGTGCTTGATCGGGACGGCCGCGGTGGCGACTGTAGCGGTAGCCATTTTCCTCGATTTTTAGAATGCGCAAATCGCAAATCGCAAGTCGCGAGTTGCAAGAGTTTAAAGGTCAGTGGGAGGCGGGAAATTTATTGCGCAAGCCCGTTGCTAAGAGCAAAAGGCGCCTCATCCCACACAGTATTTCCCGACGTCGGATGGATAGTAAGAAAATGTATTGATTTGACGACAATGTATGCCGTCGTTGAGATTGAGGGAAGAAGCTCGCGTAGTTGGAAATTTTTGGCTTCTTTGAAAAGTTAAGCTACCAGAGATATGGTTAGAGTCATCTAGTCGTGCCCCACCATTCCATTGAAGCAGATAAATCGATAAGAAGTGCAGGTGGTGGCTAGACTTAGAGCGGGGTGATGATCCACAGCACTACATTAGACACCTACCAGTACAGTAGGTACGGTACAGTACCTACACAACACCCTAGAAGCCCTTTTATGCAGCTCTGTGCAAGATTTATGTATGATCCATCCTCCCACTCGTGGAACATGGATGTCTTAGCGTTTTGTCGTCGTCATAGGCATGCTGTCGGTACCTATGCCGATAGCCTATTCCGCACTAGCCTAGCAGCTGCCTAGGCAATTTAAGGCTGACAAGGACACCAAGGTTCAGCTGGTCCAGTTAACATTGAAGCTGTTCCCATGTGATACATCGTTCCTATGTTCCCCATGTAAAATATCATTTACATGATACGGACATTATGCGCTTCACTTCTCCCCCTCACTAGTTTATACAAAGTTTTGATTATCAGCTTTGTGTATATTACAATAAATCATCTTTTTATTGAGTTACCTTCCATTCTGTCAATATTGCCTCTCTGACGATAGCCAAGCGGGCCAAACCATCGATCCTAATAATAAATTCCGATTTTGACACTTTTCATCTTGAGCTCGAGTTTCCGGATTCTAACTACCTTTCACCACCTGTTAAGTTGGCGACCACGCTAATTCGCGTCTCGCGAAGCTGTAGAGGTGTCTATACGTTATCCCCTCGACCTATCGCAAGTCAATCCTCCAGCGCGTCCGAAAGAAGGATCTTCGAATGGGCCCTCGGCCGGTTCAGTAAGATGCCTCCAGGGAGCGGTGACGCTACGGCGCCTACCGAGAAGAAGGAGACGAAGAAGGTAGAAAAGTCTTATTTGGCAAGCGCCGTCGATTCTATCAACCCATGGACCAGTAACCGTAGCACAACGCCGACTCCGAAAGATGCTGCCTCGAAGGCCAAGGCGGCGACTACAGCTGCCACTACTGCGGCTAAAAGAGCCGATGACCATAGCACGAACACTCTTTATGGACAGAGCTTCAAGAGATACCCTCCCGACTGTCCACCACTGAATGTCATGTGGTTCCATGCCGTTGACGTGAGTACCTCTTCATAGCTTTTTGTCGTATAGTCCTAACCCTACACTTTTAGGTTCCCAAACGCAAACCGAACTTTCTAAAGTCGAAAAAGAAGGACGACGACGACAAGACCAAACAACCGCTGCCTAAGAAATTCGTTGCGTTCTCCAAGAATGATTCGAGGTCGATCGAAAATGCGTATCAGAAGCTTCTAGAGGAGCTCGAAGACGAACGAGGCAAAGGCTCGGTAAATAGGCAAATACGATCTAGCTCGCAGCGTAGGAGGGCGGTGTCCGCAGAAGAGAACCCCAACACCAGCATTGATAAGGAAAGCGATAGGCCTGGAGGCGGTGTGAGAGTCCCCGTCAACGAAGATTTCCTATTTGACGTCGACATAGAAGAGCGCGAACTGGCGCCGGTATATTGGCTTGGTCCTATATACGAAGTTCGCCGTGGCACATGGTTTTACCAAGAAGGGTCCACACTGCGACCCTGTGAAGAAAATCTCGCAGCTCAGCTCGAGGAAGGATATCTGAAGATCAAGCCTTGGACGTATCCTGAGTCTAGAAGCCGCAGCAACTCTGGGATGCACGATGTGACACCGAAACCATCCTCGGAGAATTTGAAAGCTGCCGCCAAATCGCAAGGTGATAGTTCGCTTAAGGCCCAGGCTCCCCAACTCGCAGTGCAACATCAACCACAGACTTATCGTCTCTTCGGTACCTATATGAACAGCATAGCAACGTACCAGGATTCAAATACAGCATGGTTATCTTCAGAGAGCGTGTTTTCCTGGGTGACATCAACGGTGTATCAAAGATTCGCTGGGGGTGGGTATATGAACGGCGTAAAACTCGTCCGTGGTTACTCAGAACCAGGGAAGCCAAAAGATGGAAAAGATGGGAAAAGACCACCCACTCCTACAACGGCTACTCTGCCACCCGAAAAGGTGGACGACAAACAGGAAAAATCCCTCAAGCGAAGATCTGCGCCACCTAGCACACGATCAGATAGCGCAGCAGATCGAGACGAAGTAGAGGACGAAAGCGCGACAGAAGTTGAGCGTAGGGGGAATCGACTAAAGCGCGAGTTTTCGTCTTTTATCGAAACCTCGGACGACCCGGACAAGCAAGAAGAGCAAATAAGAAAACGTGAAGAGCAAGAAATTCAGGACGATTATAATGGTCAGGACGGGGAGACGCAAGGGCGTGATATTGAGCATCTTGTCCTAGTAACCCATGGTATCGGACAGCTCCTGGGACTTCGGTAAGTTCCGCAGTGCAAGAAGGGAGAATCTCACGACTTAGATGCTAATTCATGCCCTAGAATGGAGAGCGTCAACTTCGTACATGATGTTAACATGCTACGGAAGACCATTAAAGCGGTCTACGCGCACTCAGCCGACTTAAAAACTTTGAACAAGGAACCCGAAAATGGGCCTGGCAATTGCAAAATCCAAGTTCTGCCCGTCTGCTGGAGACATCTGCTAGATTTTCCCAAGCAAAAGGAGAAGAAAGGAGAGACGGATTTAGGCGACCTTAGAGATGAGGAAGATGATTGTAAGTCCCCCCATTCGAAATTTTAGTTGAGTAGGGTATGGACTGACACATCTCTAGATCCTTCGCTAGAAGACATCACTATTGAAGGAGTCGCGTTTGCTCGCTCTCTCATATCGGACCTAGCGCTGGATGTTTTACTCTACCAAAGCGCCTATCGGGAACAAATTGTTGAGATCGTATTGAAGGAGTCCAATAGGATCTACAAGCTATTCTTGGAGCGCAATCCTGATTTCAAGGGCAAAGTGCACATCATCGGTCACTCACTGGGCTCGGCAATAATGTTCGATATCCTTTGTAGACAGAGGGAAAAGCAGCAGACACCTGAACCGCTCCGCAACCCATTGCGCTTCTGGCCCTCTGCCGAACGGCCAGAGCCCTCTCAGAATCCCCGCGACCTTTCCTTTGACTTCGACGTTGAAGATTTCTACTGCCTCGGTTCACCAATCGGCCTCTTCCAGATGCTCAAAGGGCGCACCATTGCAGCTAGGGGTAAGCTTCACGGTGCCCCATCCGAGAGTCCCCTAAATTCGGAATACGTGAAAGATCCGTTCCTCAATGCCGCTATGACTGCGGAACAACGTGTCTCGACCATCACTGGCCTACCATTCTCAGTATCATCGCCTAAAGTAGGACAGCTATTCAACATCTTCCACCCCTCAGATCCGATATCTTACCGCCTAGAGCCGCTCATCTCGCCTGCTATGTCATCCCTAAAACCTCAAGCCCTTCCCTATACCAAGAAGGGCATATTTGGAGCCGTAGCACCCCAGGGCCTTTCGGGCCTCGGCGTCAAGGTTGGCCAGAGCGTCAGCGGTCTCTGGTCCAGCTTCAGTGCCGGCATCGCCAGTAACATACTGAACCGTAGCTTGGGGCTCAGCAATCAAGACGTCGCAAACTTTAATGCAGCGAATGCCGCCAACAGCAGCTCCTCGCAAGCTCTAGGCCCCGGCGCCGGCACCAACATAGTGGGTGGTGGCGTTATTGACGCCAATGCGCAGTCAGAGAAGACGGACGCGCGAAAAAGGGCTCTCGCCCGACAGAATAGTTCCGGTGGAATAGGAGATAACGGCAGCGGCCACGACGCTACGCTCATTGATGACGATCTTGAGACGCTGTACGCAAGATTCCAGAAGAAGCGCATTGAAGATCACAAGAATAGCGCCAGCCGCGCTGAGGAAGGCCAAGAGCTCGGCGACGCGTGGGCTGCTGAGGAGCTCAAGGCGCAGAAACTAAGGAGGGAGGAGGCTAAGGTGCGCGCGTTGAATCGGAATGGCAGAGTGGATTATAGCATTCAAGAGTAAGTCGACATTCTCCTTCCCCCTTTTCCCTACATTTGATCCCGCTCTCTGCCGGGAAGGAGGATTAAATTAAATTGGAGTGGTGGATATATGATGAAATGAATATTTACTAACGTCTCACCCAATCATTCAGGAGCGCCCTCGACTTCAACCCCATCAACACTATCGCCTCGCATATGAGCTACTGGCAAGACGAGGACGTAAGCCACTTTATGATCTCGCAACTTCTATCTAAGAAGAAAGAAGACGAGAAGCGGAAACCAGATCAAGCCACAGTTCGTATTTAAGAGAACGTCGATTAGTGTTACCGCGGTTGCGCTACGTTACGTACATGTGCTGTTCAACATACGACGTCTCGTATGCTGTGGCCAGTTCCAAAATCCCAACCACCGCCGTTGCCCCCGCATGAACGAGGAGTCGGAAGAGATGATCGTTGGTTGCTCGAGTGCCACAAATACCCTTAAAATTTGATCGAAATCGCGTCGCGGCGCCACGGTCTCACTTAAGCTATCGTACTACACTGTGCCTTAGACAACGCGGCACACGCTCGAGACCCAAACTAGCCGTGCGACTGTCAGCAACGACTCACTTTCCTCTGTATGAAACATCGGTTTTTATAGTAAAACACCCTTGTACAGGACTCGTTCTTCATTTTGTTTGTCTTTAGGAAACGGAGTTAGAGTTAGCCTTGGGTGGCGTAGACATTGCAAATAGATACCTAGATACCAGCATAAACAAGGCAGCATTGTGGAGTTGGGTTCGCCACCCGGCACAATGAAAATGAAAATGTCTCTAAAAATTTACTTGTCGTGACACGTAGATGGAAGAAAATTCATGAGTAGATCTGCCTTTCACGGTCCATAAGCGTTATAGCCAATATACTACGGCTTGAGATCAGCTGATCGAAACCTGGTCTCTTCTAATTATTTAGCATTATAAACCTTCGGGAGCCGTGTCACCTTCACTTATTGAATATTAGACGAGGCTACATATTAGGCTTCCAGTGTACTACACCACGACCTAACATCTACTTGCCATCCCGCCAGTCTAATTCAGCGAACAGGCCATTACAGAGAGAATAGAAGGAAATGCCACAATGAATTTTAAAATACACAAAAACAATATAGACGATGAAGACAATTCATTCGTGTTCGGCATTCCTAGCTAAGGGACAACTATCGCGTCGTAAAACCATCGTGAGGTGTTAACACAACGAGTCGAGAATTCCTGTAAATCATGCGTGTGATCACTGCCCTCGAGAATTGGCCATATTCCAGCAAAAAGCAAATCCTTGACTCCATGTTCCATGATGACTTTTTCCGAATCCAGGCGAGATCTATCACCCCCTTTTTTTTCAGTCGTTTTATCATGTTCCCCCCTCCAAGTGAAATTCCCCGGCTTTACCAAATCGCGACCTGTAATAGCGACCTATCCGCATAGAGGAATGGTCAACCATAAGAAGAGAATATACAAAGGGCATTTGCCGAATATTTGAGAAGCTCGTCCATCCCAATTATCCACTGCTCTGGCAATCTTTCCAAAGGAAATGATCACCATTCACCTTTATAAGCTGCTGAGGCAAGAAAAAAATGTTGTAGAAGGTATCATCGAATCGTCGCATCAGAGAAAAGCCAAGGTGGTGAGTTGTAGATCGGCTTAGTTAGGGCACTGAGCTTGGACGTGTCCAGGCTGCTGGCACTTGTAGCAAATCTTCTCGCCTCCAGCAGAAGCCTTAGGACAGTCGCGAGAGAAGTGGCCATTCTCACCGCAGTTGTAGCACTTACTGCCGTTGACGCACTCGCCTAAAACTAGTCAGAAGAAATGGAAATACTCTAATTCCGAATTTCACTTACGAGACATGTGACCGTAGCCACCACAAGAGTAGCACGTCTTTCCGGTCTGTCCTCCACCGCTGTAACCGCCACCATTGAAGTTTCCGCCTCCGTAGTTGTTCGAGCCGAATGCATCGGGGCAGTTGCGCGCAATGTGACCGATCTTGCCACACTGATTTTGGAACGAGTTAGTCCGAGATATCAAGTCAAGTATGAGCACCGTTAAAACTTGCCTTGTAACACTCCTGGGATCCGCCCTGGCCGCCCACGGGGCCAGCGCTCTGGGGACAGTCCCGGCTGATGTGACCAGTTTGGCCACAGCGGTAACAAGACTTGGTCTCCTTCTGGCCGTCAGGGCACTCACGGCCTGAAATGATGTTTGGTTAGAAACTATCCAGTTCAATATAGGAAAACACAAGAGCCTTACTAATGTGTCCTTCGCCACCGCAATTATAACTATAAAACTATTAGTAAAAGAACGAACTCTACAAGGAGCCGAATGGAGCTTACCACTTGGGTGGGCCGCGGTTAGGGCAGTCACGGACCTGAGATTTTGTCAGTCGAAACTCATGCTGGACAAGCTACCCTTGAGTTTAGGATGTTCCTTTCTTTTGACATACCTGATGGCCTGGTTGACCGCCTATAGGGAAAAAAGGAGGTTAGATCATGTAATACATATAAGTAAAATCGCTGGGGTTGAGGTAGTAAGATCAAAAACAAATTGCCAAGCATGCTGCAGCAAAAAAAGCGGTATGCCCTCTAATGCTTCGAAGAGGGTAAGTAGATGGAGGTGGATGCAAAGATGTTACAAATTAACATAGCAGAAGATGTTTGCTTGGTAAATTAGGCAGTCGTCGCACAGTAACATCAAGTTAACATGAGTCACAAATATGAAAAGAAAGAACAACATGAAGTAATGACGAATAGTCGTCGAAAATGCAGTATGAAACCACTTACACGTGAAACAAGTGCGGGTAGATCCTTGGAAATCCATAGTGATGAATAGTTGGTGCGAAGCTTGAGAGTAATAAAGAGGTCGATTGTGAAACTGTGCTCAGAGGTCTATCGCAGAGGATAGTAGGTATTAGCAATCAAAAAAACTAAAAGAAACGACAATAGTATGGCTCGCGACAGGTGGGATGTAAAGGGCTTTTTTATCAGAATAATTTAAGTGCCAGCTTCCCAACTTACCAAGACACTGTTTCATTCAAAGTTTCAATGAGTTCTCAGAGTCCAGCACACAATGAAAGTGTTTGACAGTAGGAAAGGAATTGTGTGCCAGGCAAGAAGATAATGCGGTGAGGAACATGTAGATAGGGCTGGTAGGTGGCCTACATGTACTCAGGATGAATACAGGGTCAGAAGTAGATGATGGGATGTGAGAGATGTACTGGTTGGTACACCCGGGTAGTGGTATACATGTAGGGTAGTGGGGTTGTGTTCAGGGTAGAAGAGCGCTACCTATGGAGGGGGTTCACGATTGGTAACGAATAGGAAGTGTGAATTCTAGTAGATATTAAAATGACCAGGCTTACCACAGGTACTGTTTGTCCAATATGAACAACGGGGAGTGTAGTGGGAGTGTAGTCTAGGTACGATCTCAACTACAAAAGGTTAGCTATTTGTTGTTGTCACAATGTCTGATCAGTAGATCAGGCGTTGCAGTTGTGCGGGTCAAGTGAATCTTGGGATTCTGGACAGAAAAGATATTGTTTATGTGAAGAGGAAGATGATGGGAAAATACTGTCAAAACAGTCATATAAACTGTTGCGGAAGAGGTAGTAGTACCAGGTTGGTTGGTGGTTGAAAAGGGTTTTTTTTCTGTATGGTATGGTGGCAGAAAACTTGGAAGGTTAGGCGGAAGATAGCGGGCGGTAGATGATGGTAGATTTGCAAGGAGTGGGCAGGATAGCGGGGTTGGTGACAGGGCAGGTGCAGTACAGATCGGTTAGGTGGCCAGCAAGGCAACTTTACAAGGCAAGAGCGATAGATTTAGAAGGAACGCATCGTGCTAGGTCCAGTGTTCGTAGGAAAGGCAGGTACATGAATATACCATAACTTTGCACTTACCTGGTTGTACTTTGAAGGCAGCCAAGGAAATTCGATCCAGTGAAGTTGGGGCACAAATGTAGACTTTTATAGCTATTGTGGCGACTAGAAATAGAGATTGAGAAGAAGTTGGAATGTTAAAAAGAGTAGATATCGCCGTGACTGGCTGTGGGGAAAATTCTACTAGATATGTATCTCTCTGATCGCCCTTGGATTTACTTTGCGCACGTAACGGCGGTTGATTGTTGTTGATTGACCTTAAAAAATTTTTGTGGGAATCGCCAAATTTCCATTACTGGAACGGCGGTTAGTAATTCTGCCACTCTAGTGTCTCGATAGCACGTGCATTGCTTTACCGCCATGTAGTACCGTTATTTACCCATATGGAATACTCGGGCAATATTCTACCTATGTCCCATATCTACACGTATCTGGCCTAGATATGTACATCTAGACTCGAGCCAGTCTGTCTCTGGGAGTGGCGAGTTTAAATCAAGAGGAATAAGTCTCGGCATAATAATATCACTCTAATATAATAGTGCTGACAAATTGGCTGTTTATTCACATGATATAAAAATAGTTGGGTAGAGTTAACTGAGTCTTGTTATGCTGTTCCTTCGATTCTCTTGAGATAGTCTTACCGTAGGTATGAGTATTTGGCATTCTCGAAGGAGTAGAGTAAGAATCAAACAAAAGGTTCATCCGTAATAATGTGTATAAAGCCTTGGTCTTATTTTAGAAACAAATATCAATGGTTCCTTATCTGAGAACAACCTCGTCAGTATTAATTTTAGCTTATTTCATGCTCGAGCCCCATGCATTATCTACTTGATTTTCCATATACGTCATCCCATACTCCTATATGCTAGGTACTCTGGGTCTCATTCGGATTACTACTTAGGTAATTTTCCGAATTTTTACTGTTTTACATACATAGTATATATCTCTATCTCCTCACATCCGGTAGTGATGAGCTCTCGAGGAGGTAAATCGAGATATAATGATGCATGAATGAATGCCCTTAACTAATTGCCTTTATACTATGTATCGTGGTGGCTCGATTTTATGGTAACTTCCATTCGTTTTTCTTGTTGAGTTTCGTTTGTTAATATTCAAACTATTACTACGCCTATAACCAAAGTCAGCTAGGTACTGTAATGTATTATAGGGGCTAGGGCAAAGTTTCCAAATCTTCTAATAAATTTTCTATGCGATCAACAGTGGCAATATTGATTGGTGATGGTGCCATTCAACCTTATCTTGTCAATTATAGCTCTATTGAATTCGTCATTCCGGAGGTATTAATGTCAGGTCTTAGTATTTTTTCCGCATGTTACTCACTGCATATGGATGTGCTACGCATGAGTACGATTGGATAGGCGAGTGCTCGTAATGAAGATTCCCAATCTGTCACCTATAGCTTATAAAGCCAATGCGTATCCTACACCGTGGCTCTTCTAGGCATTAATTCATGTTTTTAAGTCCCGACCCAAATCGGACTGGCTACATGTACATTAGATACATACATGTATGGATGTACCTGACGTTATGACGGGGGGAAGCGGGTTGGATCCGTTTATACTGCGACACCCACCACCTTCTCTCCACAGCAAAAGCTAGTATTTGTCATGGCCTCTATTGTCAGGTCAATGCAAATTCATTAGATAGTACGACTGTAATAATATGATAAAGTTTGAAGATTCTGCCGTTCCGGAACTCATCTCTCCGAGTGCTTGTATAGGAAAGAGTTGATCTGAAGTTATGGGTCTTTGAATACTAGACCAGAGTGCTTCTAGTTAGGGTTTTCGCGACGGTAAGTCAAGCTTTGAATTTATACTGTATTTGGAAAAAGAGACTAAAATTGGATGGATTATTGTGCGTGTGTCTTGCAGATGGGGAGCATTATGCAGCCTTATTTCGATACATTGCCTTTTATCTGTCCAAAAATGGACATGCACCCACATAGAGTGCAAGATGTATGCAATCCCTACGATCCACTACCTAATAAGATAGGACAGATGGATAATTAGACATAGGCCAACAAGTTCAATGCTACCAATGTTGGTAGCATACCTTACCTATTACATTCAATGTATTCAAAATATTCCCGTCTTTAATTATTGTAACATCTTTGGAATTGTCCTTCCACGATTGGTTTTTGGTCGGCGACGATGTAGTGGGGCTCGGAGGAGCTTAGTGGGCTGGTGGGGTACCAAACAACCTTGGAACCAACTTTAACTTAGTGACGTTGAGGGAAATCGCTTCGCGTCGCGTTCCCTCTTCAACTCGCGTCATTGCCGTGAAGCTGCCTACCTAGTAGACATTGTCTGATATTCGAGGTCGCCCAGTCAAACTCCTAAAGGATGGATTGTTAGACGATAACGGTTTTATATTGAATTCGAGATTGAACGGGTTAGTTGCTCAACCTATTTCCAAATGGAACATTGGTTTAGGGAAGTGGGTAGACCTGCCCTATTTGATGCACTCGCTGGTGCCTGTGACCGAATTGACAGCGAGCTTGGCAATGGTGAGTGCAGACAAATCTACAGTCATATGTAACTAAGAACACTTATTCGAGCAAACAGGTCTTAAATTATATATAGAGGAAAATGCCCGACTTTCTACTGAGCTCAATAATCTCAAGAGCAGGGTCTCTGATATAGACAGGTTAAAAAAAGAAAATCAATCTTTACAGAGAGAACTGCAGAATCTCAAGGACGTCAGTCGCACGGCGGCTTCAACTGTCAACAAAGCAAAGCAGCGCGATGCTGCCAAAGATTTTCGGTCTCCGCTCGCGCCTAGGTCTGTGAACCTAGTTTCGAATTCCAAACGACCTACAGAATCTGGAAAACTTGACATTGACGGACTCAAGTTCTCGGAGCTCAAGGAAGAACACTTTAAGCTGAGCAGAAATTATACAAAACTATGTGAGAAATATTCGGAGCTTGAAGGCGCTCATGGGAAACTGAATGGACGACTTCGGGATATGACGAAAGCGTATAATGGATGGATGGAGCATGCGAACAAGCTAAACGAACTATGCCAGAAGCGTAGCCGTACGATAAAGAAGTTAGAAGCCAAATTGGATGGAGCTGCTGTTGCCGCCTCCGGTCTACTTGATAAAAGCTTCTCTTCTGACGACCTTGTTGGGCTTAGGAATAGGCAGCAAGGGATTGCTTCTGATGCTCCTAGCAAATCCGGATTGACAAGACTGGACCCGATAGCCAGAGAAGATCCATTAATATGGCCACCCACAGAAGTCGGTTACGAATCCCTCAGAAGCCCCGCCTCTGCCTCCGCTTCCCCGTGGCCGCAGATAACAGATATTGGGCCCCGAACTACTCAGAGCAGAGACATTACACCTAATTTAGGAATTCGTATTACGACCGAAGACGGAGAACCATGTTCATTACCACCTCTCCTGCAGAACCGAGATATAAATTTGAAGGAGGTGGTCGTTAAAACCGAGCCATCATCAGATATCCCGATCGTAGTATCAGAGCGCTGTCTACGCAAGAGAAAGCATGGGGAAGAACAGCAAGAAGATTTGCGGGCCTCGATTAGAGTGAAGAAAGAAGATGACTCTGATCCGCTGATTACCACTGAGCGACGTCAATTTGTACTCCACGAGAGCATTGATTTTGACGTCGAAGGAGGCAGAGTGGAAACACCAAGGAAACGCAGCAGAACTAAGCACGCCGTTGAAGATATATCCGGTTCAACTTTAATTGGCGCTTTTCACCCGGATGCTGATGATGTTCCGGATGGACAAGAAGTCCAATTACAGGCCTCAACAAGACTGGTCCATTCTGCCACCCGAACACTGAACTTTGAGGTCGCGGAAGTTGAGGATGACGCAGCTACAAAGTCATCAGAGCAATCATCAGAGCTCCAAGAACATCGCTCTTCCACGTCAACACCTTCAAATTGCAACGCTTCGCTTCACCAAAGGCGAGAATTGAACCACTCAACGAGGCGAAAGGAACAGTCATCCATCCGGAAAGGACTCGCTAGCCTTGGAGAAGATGGTGATGAGGATGAGACACCGAAGACTAGTACGAAGAGGAGATCAAAGACAGGCCGACTTCATGATCTTCTCAATACCCCTTCACCAGGCAACGAGACTATTACCCCATTGCCAAGTATCCAGTCAGGTTATGTCTACGCATCGAAACTTAACGAGTTTCAAGTCCCGGAGAGGCGTGAACTGCCTTTTGGTAAAGGTGGCCTTAAGAAAGTCGACAAGATATCTCAGCCTCGTACTCCAGAAGCATCGAACAATAAACGAGCCTCTACAAATATCAGCGCAAAGAGAGTCCCTAATGAGCGAGCAACAGGAAGCGGAACTGGTAGCTCGAGGCCTTTACGAGAACGTCCTAAATCTGAGCTGGGTATCACCGATTTCAAAATCAACCCGAATGCTAATGAAGGCTATACTTACGCTTTCACTGACGTTGTCCGAAGCAAAGATGAACGAGCCGGTCTAGCTGGATGTGTCCAAGAAGGTTGCTGCGGGCAGACATTTCGGCTCCAAGCGCGTGCCCAGCGCAGCCAGACTGGTCCTGCAGACTTCCAGGCATTGTTGGAGAAATATTTGGGCGATGATGCTTGGAAACTATCCACTATGACTAAACCGGAGAAGGAGGACTTGTGGCTTGAAGCTAAAATGCAAGAACTTGCCAATGTACACGGCAAACATCGCCATAGATACCACCGCGCTGCATCTCCTGCGGGTTACTGGCGCACAGATTTCCCGAGTACTCAGGAAGAGCTGCAAGATAAGGAAGAAGCGGAGAGGATGACACGTCAAATGGTCGACGAGAGATATCGAGAGGCTATGCGACCTGGTGGAAAATGGCTGTTTAGAGATGAATAGTTTTGATTCGTCTATAGATTTGGGAACGCCTTAGGGGCAACCCAAAGCGTATCTCATGTTTGCTGGGAGTGGGTTAGAAGACATGTTTTTCATCGACGGGCTCATCTTAGCAAACATTCATGATTGCATATATTAGAGGTGCATAGCGTAGCCAACGGGATTGGTATGAATAGACAAGCGAAGAGGCGACAACGGAATATTATAGAATAAGAGTGTCACAGAGCTCTAGATATATATTATCAGATATCTTTGATGTTCCAGATCTTTGATCGTGTTCAAATTAAAGTTTCAGTCCAGATCTCGGGGTATTACGATAAGAACCTTATACACAGGATGTAATGCAAGGTTTAGCGCCAACCCATGGAAGTAACATGGAACTTTAATAGACACCGGAGAAGGCAGTCTAAAAATATAGATATATGGATACCTACCGCACCGATGTTCATGTCTAGTTTAAATTCTTTTACTTATTATACAAATCCTTTTATATTTCTACCTAACTACTGTTAGAAGACCAATCGAATATCGTACCTAACGCCCCAGCAGCAGCCCAGCGGTCTTCCGACACTTAGTACCGGGTCTGTGGTACTTGTGGCTAGCAATTGTGGCTGATGTGGCTTTAATCGCAGTTAGCGGCGCAGGATTGGCTTGAGGTAATCTCAAGAGGGTCCGAAAACTTTAGAAAAAGTGAGAAAACAAATTATTAGCTTTGGATTGATCTCATCCCGACCAACCTCAACCTAACTTCAACGCGCGTGAACCATTCGGACGGTACCGCTCCAACGGTTCTACGCTTACCTTAAGAATTTGCTTTTATTTTCATCGTTCCTCTTCTCAATTCTCCTCCATTTCCTCTTGTTGGGTTTCTATGAGACTGCGCCTCTCGTTTCCGTCGCTTGCGGAAGTGGATCGGAGCTGATATTAAAGCGTGACGCATATCCAACGCGCAGCCATCAGCAAACCGCAACCTGAGGCTGCCATTTCAGCATCCACGTACTAATAAATAATTTCGATTCACGTATTGGCGACACAAGTCGCAGAAGCGGTGGATAGCCACTGCTTCATCAACCCCAAGCCGGCAAGATGAATGGTAATCATCTGCCGGCTGGGCAGCCTGGTATGCCAGGAGGCGGCGTTGGTGGCGGAGGAAATGGCGTAGTGAGAGGGCAGATTGATATGGTACAAGGTCAAGGGCCCAGCGGTGGCCGACGACGACCGCCGTCTCAATATCATCAACACCAACACCAATATCATCACCACCAGCCACACGCCAGCCCCATATACCACAATAGCTACATGACTCCCTATGCTCAGAGCTATTATCCCCAGGTCCCGCACCACTACCCGACTGGCGCCCTAGCCAACGCTCCGTATATGCCTTACAATCCGTATACGCAACGGTCTCCTCCCGCAATTCACCAACAATACCCTCCCATCGTGTCCTCAAGCATGCAACCTCCGCCTCAGCCTTACTCCCGGCCGCCGCCTCCACCGCAACAACCTTCTCCAGCACTTTCGACCCCTCCTCCCCCTTATGTCGCAGCGGCGCCTCCCCCAGCCTTTCCTGTACCTGAGACGCCGTCCTCTTCGCATTCGTCTCAAGTCCTTCCAACCCCGTTGACACCTCCCACACCACAAAATCAGGACATCATATCTACCACTACGGATATCGAAATACGACCGACCCAGTCACCATTCAAGCCTCCAGTAAGTTATAAAATACTTTACGGTAGCCTTCCGTGCAGCCCTCAGGCTAATGCTTATCCAATCCAGCTGCCTTGGTTGTCGCGGCCCGATATACCCTTCCCCTCCAAGGCTTTGCGGTCCAGAAGAAGAAGGAGAGTGCAAAATCCTAATGCGGAGTCTGTTGAGTTGCCCTCAAATCAAATAAAGGGTGCTGAGTCCGGATCGCATGAAGGCAATTCAGGAGGTGATACCTCTTTGCCTGAAACTCCTACACTCAAATCCACTGCTGCTGTTGACGCAACCGCAACCAATGCTGAATCGTCGACTCAATCCGAGACTCCGTCAACGCAAGATGTGCCATCGGAAAATGCGCAGTCAACCTCGCCTTCGACTCCTCAATCGGTCCCAGCAACTCAATCCACTACAACTTCATCTGTAACTCCTACCAAAACTACCAAGCCCTCTTCCCGCCCAGCTGTGCCAGCCGTTCCCATTGTCCCTGCAATACCAAAAGCGGGTCCCAAAGAGATAAATATACCCAATGCTGAGATAAAGTCACAAGATGGCAAGCAACCCTCACCGCAATCTACAGCTGAAAAGCCTGCTGAGGTCACGGAGGGCTCGCAAGAGAACTCTCAGCCTGAAGTGAAGCCCGAACCAACTTCGGCCCCGGTGAAGACTGCCCCAAAACTTTGGACTGGGCTATTCACTCGTTCAGCGCCTACTTCCTCACCTTCTGGCACCACTGGCGCAGCATCTTCAGTCACCGGCGTTGCAACAGTTGGTCCAACTAGTGATACTACGACCTCCGGTAATGGGACTGTAGGCGGAGGTAGCTTTACAAAATCGAACAGCAGCTCTTTGGCCGAGGCTTTGCGTGGCTACCGCGTTAGTAATGGCGAGAAAATTGCCTTTCTAGAACCTAGGGGTTTGATTAATCCTGGGAATATGTGCTATATGAATTCAGTGAGTCATCATTTATTGATCAAATCAGAAACCATGGGCTAATGATTTCGTTAGGTTTTACAAGTCCTTATTTTTTGCATTCCATTTTATGACTTCTTGGACCAGGTTAGCAAGAAAGCGGCGCATAGTTTCAAGAGCGAAACCCCATTAATTGATGCCATGTAAGTATTCTTGAGGTCACAACTATTATCCCATGCCCGGAGTCTAATGGCTGTTGTTAGGATTATGTTTATGCGGGAATACAAAGTAATTGACTCTGCGGTTTCTGCCGAGCAGCTGCGGCGGAGGCTGAAGAGTCAAGAACTCGAACAATACGGCGAGCCTTTCACCCCTGAGTTTGTCTACGATGCTATAAGGAAGCTTCCTAGATTTGCGAGCATGAGGGTAAGCACACTTCAGCCCGCTGGATTGAAATAATCTAACAAACTTTATAGCGTGGGCATCAGCAGGACGCAGAAGAGTTCCTTGGCTTCCTCTTAGAGGCACTACATGATGAATGCGCACAAGTGATGCGTCACCTCCCAGACTCATCAGCTACAACTACCGCCGCAAACTCGTCGGCCGCCACTCCTTCAGCAACATCCCCTACCAGCACATCGGACACCAATGATTGGCTAGAAGTAGGGCGCCGTCAACGTGCTGCTGTCACTCGATCTTCCGGGCACCCGATCACGTCTTCTCCCATCACCAAGATATTTGGTGGGCAGTTAAGATCCGAACTAAGGGTGCAAGGCCTGAAGGATTCCGTGACTCTGGAGCCCTTCCAGCCTCTTCAACTAGATATTGGCTCTCCTCAGGTGCACAATATCGTCGATGCGTTGAAAGGTCTAACTAGGCCTGAAACTCTACATGGGGACTTTGGATCGCCAAGAGGAAAGGATGCTGTAGCCACCAAACAGGTTCTTATTGAATCTCTACCGCCGGTTCTCATTCTTCACCTTAAGCGTTTCCAATTTGATGCCGAAGGTACTGGGACTGTGAAGATCTGGAAGAAGGTTGGATACCCGCTCGAACTTGAACTTCCCAAGGAGGTCTTTTCACGACAGAAGAAGAATGCTCTTACGGCGGAGGGCGCGGGGTTCCCTAAGTACCGGTTAATTGCTGCCGTGTACCACCATGGCAAGAATGCGAGTGGAGGCCATTACACCGTTGATCTCAGACGGCAAGATGGCCGTGAATGGGTCCGCATGGACGACACGGTCATTCGGCGAGTCAGAAGTGAGATAGTGGCTGAAGGAGGTGTTGAGGACGACGCTCCTAAAGTGTCTGCTCGATCTGAAAAGAAGGATAGTGGTGCAGGAGGCTCTGGAAACAGGTTCGAAGGGATTGGCGACGACGAAACTGGTGATGATGAGGGATGGAACAAGGTCAGCGCCCCAGTGAATGGAGCCAAGAAGTGGAGTTCCGTTGTGAACGGAGCATCAAACAATGCCACACAAGCGAAGGGAAAGCAGGTGAAAGACAGCATCAAGGACAACAAGGTAGCCTACCTGTTGTTCTACCAGCGAATCTAGGAGGCAAAAGTTTCTCGGGACGATGTGCAACACGTTTTATCATCAGCCATTGGTGTGTTGAAGAATTTTACATTCGGACGGTGGGATTGGTATACCTATCGGTGGCGGGTGTCCTTGGTATGGCACGGTCATGAGGTGTGTCAAAATTTATCTGCGCATGGCAAGGGTATTCTGAGGCGGGAAGGGAAAAGGGGGCGTAAAGGTGGTTGTCTTGTTATGGGTATCACTGTATCAACAACCACCGAGCTGGCCGAGAGTATTTGCATACAGGGTGTGACCCGAATAAGGGAGCTTAGGTATGGTATCTCTTCAGGACTGGATCATCATCATACCCCTAAATCTCCATCCCGTCTACCTTTGGTTTTCTTCCTACCTACCTAATGACCGATCATGGAGATTTGCCATACCCTCTGTTGTAGAATAAGAGGAAAAGAAAAAGCGATTCATGAAACCTAATAGACGATTCCGTCGAATTACTATGTTGGCTTATGGCTTGTCGCGAGTGATGATATATGCACTTGACAATTCATCGTTAATAGGTAAAATCAACGTTTATTGTGCCGGATACTCTAATGTCTAAAGGGGTATCCTATGCGTACGTCATTGCGTACTGGTAAATCAAAGCCCCAGACTATCTATCTTTCTAGCAAAGAAAAACTGCTAGTCACAAAAAGATAGTGTCTTCCTCATCCTAGGAGCACATGGGTTCTATGTATGAACCTCATCTCGCTCCAACTCAGCGTTCCACTTGGCAGCCCAACTGCTCAACTTCCCCATATCCATCTCTCCACGCACCACCGTTCGCTCGTACAGAGGGATCGTGACTTGCCAATTCGCCACCGGCAGGTACATAACAGTCGGCCACAGCGTAAGCGGATGAATATCCGTCAACCCGAACCGGAACTCAAACCCGCAATGGGTCAAATTTCCCTCCTTACTAACAGGCAGCCCCTCCAAAACCGGCCGCAGGGAATCCGCATACTGCTCCAATCCCCTGCCATGCCGCACCGCCTGCTCGACCCGCGCCACTCTCGCCAAGTTCTCGCGGTCCACATCAGACAGCCCGCGCAGATTCCGAAGCGCAAGCGCCTTGCCCTCCGGCATCTCCCGCTCCGGCAGCCAGACCACGATCGTAGGCGCCCAGATCTCGCGCCCCGTGGCGCGCCACAGCCGCCCCTGGGTAAACGTTAATTTGCCCTGTTCGTCCACGTCCGCGGGCGACAGCCGGAAGGCCATGCGGATTAGCGCGGGCGCTGGGACTTTGAATTCGCGCGCTACGATTTCTTGGAGAGAGCGCTTGACAAGGGATAGCTCGGCTTCGGTGTGCGAGCGGATCTGGGGGGAGGTCCAGAGGGTGGGGAGGGCTTGCTTGTGGGATACGGGGGTCGGGGCGGGTTGGGGTTTAGGCTTGGGCTTGGGGTTGGGAGGACGGGGGTTCGGAAGGGTGGTGGGTTGGGTGTGAGAGACGGGAGCGGGCGCTGGTTGAGGCTTGGGCTTAGGCTTCGGGTTAGGCGGACGTGGGTTCGGAAGGTAAACCGGTTGATTGTGTGACACAGGGGTCGGTGCCGGCTGAGGCTTAGGCTTGGGCTTGGGGTGAGGAGGGCGTGGGTTCGGGACAGTGATTGGTCCGTGGTAAGGTCCGTAGGATCTTAGTGATGCCATGATAAGATTCTTGAGAGTCTTCTCGGCGTATGAGGATTGTTGGCTTTGTAACGCTGGCTGGTCAGAGATGTCTAGCGGTCCCGGGCGGGAAAGTGTCGTAAAACCGAACGAATCGGTGGTATACATCGTTACTGTGATGTTTATAGAATGATTCTGTATGCTTGTCTGCTCTCTTTCGTAATGATATGTCTTGATTGTCTTGGGAGGTGTGCTATGCGAGCTGGTTTATATCTGTTCTGTGAAGTGTAGGGGGAGTGAGGAATTGCGGAGGATTACTGGATGTTTATATATGTTTCCATATGTTAGAAGTAATCAAAACTGATTCTATATCTATTATTGACTCATACCCGTGGACAGTCTGTAGACCATCTAATGATGCTTGTATCGTAAATCCAGAGGAAGGAGCAGAATTTCCCTTATTCACACAGCCCCCTATTTTCCATCTCATATCACGACAGTGGATATTGAACGGGTACCAAGATCCAATTAACCAATGATAAAATGTAAAGTAGCTACATCGCGGCAATGATGTTATGATTCACAGTATATCTAACATAAACAACCTCCTAATGTACTTATGCACGAACCAGTGAGCACTCACCTAACGTGACGGCGTAACGATGAAGCAAGCACCTCAGCACTTATTAACTGAACCATGAACAAAGCTTTCTGGTTTTTCTAAGGAGTAATTGTTTCTAGTGTCATATAAACAAGGATGCTTGCCCTATTTTCAGTTTTCACATAAAAAAATACTTTTATTTCGTGAGAAATGAAATCTCAAGTATCCAGGGGTGGAATATAATTCGCCAAGTACGTTACCTGATTTAACATTGCAATACTCATATACCAACTGAATGGAGCTATATTATCACTGACATCTTCAACTACTTTGGTAGATATCTGTATCTTCACATGTCATAGCAATGTCACTTGCAAAGAACGCTTCTAGAGAATACCAGGATTGAATTCAGGGGGTGAATGTATTCTGCTTTAAGCTAGGTCTATCAGCCAGTCTTCAATCTTAATAGTTACCACCAATGCCATCGTAATATTCTTTTGCGTGGACTCCTCCACACCCAAGCACCACCGCGCGGTGACTCGAAATCGCCTTTGCTTCGTCAGGAACTGTAGTATCGTGAAGAACAATATGTCGTTTGTCTCCAGTCATCAGAAAGACGTATCTTGAACGGGAGTGAATGTAAAGGGGCTGTCCATCATCGTGAAATTCCAGGAAACAGAGATTTATTACCAACACGTGGCTCCACGGGACTTTCATCCGGTCGTCCACATCATCGACGTTTCCGAAGACACCAACAATGGTTTTAATTAAATCACTCAAGAGAACTTCGGCTTCGTCTTTGGTCCGCTCGGCTGCAATTCTTTTGAAGTCCCAAAAGTCGGCGGGGAGGGTAATGGTACACTGTGGGGAGATGCCAGCTCGTTCTGTTATTAAGCCCCCGGGATACCTTCCAACTAATTCGTATTGTATGCTAGGTACTTCTTTCATGCTTAGTGCTTGTCGGAGTTGGTCTATGGCGTTCCATGTAAGGCGGTAAAAGGCGTCCTCTAGGTGTTGCGTTAGTTCCGAAGGTACCCAGGCATTGTATCTTTTCACAGCGGCCTCAAAGTGTCTTCGTGGGTATCTCATCTCTTCAGTGTCTGGAGAAGGTATGAGGCTATAGCCCATGCGGCTAGAGGGAGCAGAGATTAGGCTTCGCCGTGGTAGGAGATCCTTGGAATGGGCGGGCTTCAAGGTGTTTTCTGAGCGGGTCTTTTCGAGCGCCTCTTGAACCCGATCGAGCCATGCTGGGCTGCTCATGATTTATGTGTATATGATTGTACGTGCTCTAATGCTAAAACAGGCCAAAATGAAATAATCAGTAGTGGTATCTGTACTAGGTCTAAATGTTTTGCCCAGAAAGTTGTGGATGCGTATAGACTTAGGTAACAAGCATAGACGGGATGAAATAAAGTTGAAAGTGCTAGAGATTGAATGATTTTTCCATTTAGTCTATGGTACCATCACATGAACTTTCTTACGGATACATTGCCACTTCCATTTTTTGAGTTCCTTAGGTACTTTGAGTTCCTTAGGTACAAAGCCTATTCGCAGCTTCTACTCTCAGCTGGCAAATAGATTATCATCTCTTTCCTCAGCAACATTTTGATTAAATTAACCACATAAGGTTTTGTTATCTGTGGATAGACATGCCTGGATTTATTCCTAGATAATCTCTTCAATGTAGTAAAATTTGACTAACTGCCCTAAAACTCTGCTAGTATTTTAATGCCCAACACCATACGAAACAAATCGCAATTACCTTACTTCCCATACCTACCTTAGGTAGGTATACATACTTCACAACGGACAGTCGTAGTGTCAAATACACGAATAAACGTGTAGTTTATTTTTAAAATGCAAGAACTATTCATAAATTTATACAGATTCGCTTCAGACCTGAAGTTCTTATCAATCCGGTATACGATCTTACCTACCTATAGTATTAAGACATGGTAGTGTAGTGCTACACTTGTCAAAAACTGTCCACATAGAAGTCAGTTATCTCTACAGAGTTTTTATGGTGTACCTATTAGACAGATCCGGTGTTTCTTTTCGTCATATATATACTTGTCTAGGCACATGTATTATTTCTCATCCTCGATTCAGGAATAAAATTATATTCGGGTAGTATTAGGGGGTGGGTAAAAGTCTACTTGGCTTCGTCTTCGCCTTTAGTCCTGAATGTCACATCCGCATGTCAACGTTGTTATGTGGGTTTTTATGGAAGCAATTCCGCTCCACCATCAACGTCCATGCTCTCATCCTCATCCTCATTCTTGGCTTGGCTCCTTTCTTGTTTCTTAATAGTCTTTCTCGCCTTCTGACACTGCGCCGCCCAGTCCCAAATGCTTATTTGCTCCAATGTGTCATGAATAAGAAGCCCCACATCCATCGAGTCTTGGTGGAGCATTGTACCAGGTTCGGGTAGATAGACCGTAGTAGACGGGCACCAAAGAGTACCAGTCGCGCCTCCTAGATCTACAACCGGGTTCGTGAATTCTACGGTAAACTGGCTGTATACCGGCTGAAGTCGAAGAGGAATTCCGTGAGGGCCCCGAAATTCATAAGTCTCATCAAAAAGGAGAGCATCTCGTAGGAATGTCACTCGTTTGTCGGATGCCATGATGTTCCACGGCAGAGGAATTGTGATGACGGGAGCATATATATGCCGGTCAAGACTCCAGCTGGCCTCCCCTTCTTTCGAGGCATCCAAGAAGGGGTGGGGCTTGACGATTGTTCCAGTGGCGTCAATGAGGACTCGCTGGAGATCACATCTTGCCGAGACATGTTGGTAGTCTGGAAGGTGAAGCCCAATGAACTCTTTGGTCATGTTATTGATGGTGTCTTTTATTTGTTGGAAATATCCGTCAAAGGCCGTTTCAATAATCGATTTCGGTAGTGAGGTGCATTGAGGGCTCGAAATAAGGTAGTTTACAGCATCTCCCGAAGGCGGGTCGCTGTTAGAGATAGTAGGGCTGCTCATGGTGGTAATAGGGTACTCAAAATTCTGGGTTATTCGTTGAGGGCGCTCTAGAGATAATTGAATGGGCCGTGCTTAAGCTGAAGGAGATATCGAAAAGGTGGAATGGAAAGTAGGATTTGTTTATATATGGCAGAATTGTAGAAGCCCCTAGTGCTACTTACGATTTCACCGTCGTTTAGTATGCGACAGAACAGTGTATTAGGGAGCCGTAACCTTGTGAACTGGCCAGAGTTATTTTCTCTTACAGTGTTATTCGTCTACCTCACTGATGTGACTATTATATCTCGCACTCAAGACACTTCGTAAAGATCCTACTCAACATCTTAAGTCAGATAACTACTCCGCCAGAATCGTGAACAGACGGTAGTTTTGCATCATCCCATATGGGCATATATATCATCCAGTGTTTGAATCACGGTCATTGATTTGTAATTTGAAAGCTAGTCCCATACCTCACAAAAATTTTATCACTGGTTCCCCGCTTGTCGTGTTCCTATTCTGCTGTTTGCGATTAATGAACTTAGCACCTACATGTCTCTGGATGTGAACAACACCTAATAATACATTCATAGAATGTTATCTTGAGCTTCTAATAATTATACAATAATGTGAGTGAATAAGTGCGCTTAGAGAGCGACTATTCCTTGTAACATTCCTATTGCCACCCTAGGAAGAAAACTACGAAACAAATTTTTAGATGCCATTGATATTTTTAGGAAGGGAATCAGAGTTGACCAAGGTAGAGAACCATCGACGCCTAGATATCTTATCTAGAGGGAAACATTTAACATCTCTGCTTTCCCTACGGATCCCGCAAACCAGCCACTGGCGCGATATTAACCTCCTCCTCCCGGCCTTAATACTGACGGAATATCCGAGTCTCTTCTCGGTGCTGTATCTGTCTGAGTAACCACGCCTCTGCCTTCGGGATTTCCTGCCTGCGTCTCTGACGGACGGGGTGGTCTCCAAACATAGGGTGTCTCCTCCGTCACTGGTGACGGTACAATGTTTTCCAGCCTTTCATATTGCCCTTGACTACCCTGACTTCTTGAAGACAATGACGAGACCATGGAAGGACTTCTTCCCACCGGTGATGTAGGCGGAGCAAGCGTTGGCGCGGACACAGGTGAAACACTCCTTTCCACGATTACTACCCCTTCTTCCAACCGCCTGTCGTCTTGTTCCCCTCCCAATCCCCTTTCCTGCTCCTCATCCTGTTCATTCTCTTGTTCCTGTTCGTCCCTTAGCTTCGCATACGCCGCCACCTGCTCCTGATGCTTCATATCTCTCTCCTCCCTTTCCTCTTCCCTCTTCTTGTTCCACTCACGTAATCTCTTCACAATCCAAATCGGAATAAATAGTAGGGTAGCAGTAGTCAATGCCTTCCCCACGGCGCGCGGGTAGCTAGGCTTCGTCCCGCCTTGTTCTTCATTTTTCTTCCGACGCTCTTTGATACAAAAGAAAACCAGTGAAGCTAAGAATGCGAGACCCATTGCTATGAAGATGACCATCAATGGGATGGCCCACGTAGGGACTGTCTGTGCATTTGTACTCGTATTTAAATCTTTACTTTCACTTTGATTCCCGGTACCAATACCACTACCAGTGCCATTCCCACTTCCACTGTCGCTATTACTAGCGCCTGTAATACTAGCTTGGTCGCTTGATGTGGGTGAAGGTGTCGTCGAAGTAGGTGTAGACGTAGAGGGCGAAGTGGGCACAGACGAAAATATGGACGTAGACTCAGATGAAATCATAGATGGACTATTCATTTCCATAGTCGTATATGCAGTTGTAAGCGTAGGCGTCGGCATGGATGGAACATTCGTGGTATCGCCTTCTACTTCTCTAGTACTCTCGGGCGAACTCGCGCCCGAAGTCGAGATTGTGTTGGGGACAGTAGTTTGAAAGGTTACTGTCGCTGGTATCGATGACTCATCACCTCCATCTTCCGAATTAGTAGTTGATGTCTCCTTGCCGTTATCAGTTTTTGTCGGTGGATCGGAGTCCGTCGGATTCGTATCTGCACTTGAATCTGGAGGCTTCACCGTATCATAAATGCTCGTCGGATTAATTCCTCCTATTACGCTGATTGACGTCAATGATGATCCTTTTTTTGATCCTCCATCGTCGCCGCCTCTATGGTGCTGGTTCCAATAATCGGGCTCCTTTTGGCCCATGTCGTAATAGGGGTTTAGCATCGACTATTTCCTTCCTTTTACCTTACGCTCTTGCTTCCTCAATTACTCTTGTCCGACAAGTTGGCAATTACTCGTATATACTTAAGTAAGCAAGTAGGTGGTTCTCGTATATAACCCGCAATTGCCAGGCAAAGTAACAGAATCCTTATTTACCTCTTTTCATTTCACGAGAGTGAGGCAAGTAGAAAAGGAGAAGAAAAGAGCGCGCGAGCTGAAACTCGAGCTCATTTTCTTCGTTGCGACGCTATGTAACCAACATACATCTTTAATCTCAAGAGTCTGCCTATCTATTTCCGTACTGGAGGCGCATGCGGCTGGATCAGTTTGAGAAGAATGCATGCATCCGATACCCGATGGTGGAGGCGGCGCAGTCGACGATGACACGGTGCCGTTTGTCCTAGTTGGTCTACGTGCATGCTGTGAATCCACTCTACTCCGGCCGTGGTCCGGGGCCAGGGTAATCGGACATTTCTATAAAAAGGGAACATTCTCTCACGCATGCAATTGTTTATTTTCCGGATGAAACTTACTTATACTGTAATAAAATCATGCTATAGTAGGGCATTTTGTTTACTAGTAGTACGGGCATTGCTACCTAAGCTATAGCGCAATTCACGGCTCTCCTGCCAAGACTGCGGGATAGGGGGCCAAACCCTTGCCTCTCCGAAGGTGGGTGGCACAGCATTATGTAGCAGGCATCGTTAACAAAAAGCAAATGACGATGTAGTAGTAGCATTGATTGGTTACCAAGTGGCGGCGAAGGAGCTAATAGTTGTATCCAACCATGTAACCTCAGAACTTACATACAGCTTCAAGTGATGCCCTGGTTGCGCACGCGTTTCTGCATAGCCACGAGATATCCCAATATTCCTCTCAGATAGCAATTTACTCATGTCTCCGCCTCCTAGCCTACATAGGGTTGTTTCACTCCAAAAAAAATAGATTCCGATCGGCTATCTAGTCCACAAGCCGAGCCAAGTTCAAGCCGTCCCAGAGAGGGAGCAGGAGCGTTTCCAGGCGGGGTTCATTGGCGGCGGCCTTGTTGTACTCGCGCACGGCAGCGACAGCTTTACTCTCCCAGGAGCCGTCAAAATCTACAGATCTCCAGGGGTTATCCGGGCTGGAATCGGCGACTAGGCCACGGCGGAGCGTGTTGTCCGCTGCAATGATGCCACCGGGCCGTAGAAGACGGTTCTTGGCGCCGGGCTGCGACTTCTCCAGGATCTGCTTCAAGTATACTGGGTAGCCTGTCTTGTTCGCGTCGATGAATATAATGTCATAGGGCTCGCTAACGTCAGCGAGCTTTGGCAGACTATTGACTCTATTAGTTTACCTTGTGGTCAGGGGGAAATGAGGGCAATGAAGGGTGAGAGATGGAAAAGAGAAACGTGAGAAATCTAGTAGTAGTGAAGCAGAAATTAGTAGAAGAAAGCTTTTCTTACGTCTCTGCGGCATCACCAACATGCACCTCGATGTTGTCGTAGCCATTCTCCCTCCAGATCTTCTTTGCCGCCTCAGCGTACTCTCCATCGTACTCAAGGCCCGTTACTTTACCTTGGGGGCCAACAGCGTGGCGCCAAGCCACTGTAACAACGAGAGTCAGTACCACCTCCTAAGGAAGAGCCTGTTGATTCATGTAAGTCTTAGGACTAATGAGTCCTAAGCGAGCTTGATTGGAGGAATATAACTCCCGAGACAGGCTAAAGAGAGGGAGAGGGGTTAAGAGACTATATGCTACATACTAGCCGAGTATCCGACGTAGACGCCAATCTCAAGGACTGAAACTGTGTTAGCTATCAAAGGTTTTAATTTGTGGTCGGGAATTGGAAAACAGAGGAGATGGGAGAAAGGAATTACACTTACTTCTCTTAGCACCGATAGTTCGCGCGAGGAAGATCAGAGCCTGAGACTCGAAGGTCGAGATCATATAGTTAGAGTCATCACGCTCCTTGTAGATTCGGGCGTGGTAGTCCCGAATGTGCTGAGGGAGCTCAAGCGAGACTGACTCGGAGTAGCTGGTGACACGCTCGTTCAACGTTGCAGTGGCATAGAGGCGCGTGAATGCTTCCTTCATGGTGGCTATATTAAGAGTCTGGCTTCTAAACTGTTGTCGATCTAGTGGCTAGTATAATTAGATATCTGTACCACCCATCTGAAACTTGTAGGTTGGCAAATAAAGAGGAACGTACCTAGAAGTATGCAGGTGTGTAGTGAGGTCTGCCAAGATACTAACTTGAAAGCTCCCTAACTAGATCGGTCGGGGAACAAAGGCGTATTAATACTTGAATCCCGAAGACGGCAAGAGAGTCAAACACTCCGGTTTTCGTAGCTTCGTAAGACTCCGGGTAGATATCGATGACAATTCTCCAACGGCAAAGGTTGTAAATATGACAAATGAGATATCACTGGAGAACCCGAAGCTAAGTTGTCAAGTCGAGCAAGGAACCTGCAGCTAACGAAACAGCGAAGGTCGCTCGATCTCCGAATGGAATGGCGTCACCCCCGCTAGTATAACCTGGAACTTATTTGTCTTTTACTCCTCTCGATCATCGCTGGTCACTATAATTTCCTACCTAAGCTAGGCAGGGTTACACCTTGGGTAGCCGAAGGCAGCATCCTGTCATGAATCATCCATGGATCCAACAGAACCGATTCCGGCGCCGAACACGCCGTTTTATCCGCTTGTGGTACCCCGACAGATCCGACTTAGATGTGACGCTTATGGGATAAAGAAGCGTGGGAGCCCGGATCAGATAAGATGGGAATGTATCATTATCTCCGAATCTGACAAGGGGACGCCAAGTCTAACCCTCATTTCTTACATTTCTTACAAGCAGCTCCAATCCAACCTCAACTTCGAGTTGACTCCCTACCGACCCATCACACCGCCATACCAATATCAGAACGCCGAAATCGCTTCAAAACCTCGGAGATCCGAGCATATCCTCTCTTCCGGCCGACGTCTACGTGTACCCGCTTTGGAAATACATCGGAAATATATCCACCATGCCGTTCAGCTTCACAATTCCAACTTTTCTTGTCTACAAAAGAACCTGGAAAAAGGGCAACCTAGGCAGCAGCCTCTCACATCTCCATCCTAGCGCTTACCCCCATAAATGCAACATTGCGCCCACTAACCTACAGTCGTGCCTCCAAAAGGGAAAGCCGTCTCAGCATCGATCATTACCTAAGGCGGGATCTGCTGTAAAAAGAGTCATAAAAGAGGCATAATAAACCCTCTAATATTAAGAAGGAAGGGGAGGGGGACGGGACGCGCGGTCTCGATGCAACTTCCTCCGATATCAGGCCAGCAGCGCGACGGCGGCGCCCAGCGCAATCGCCAACCCGGCCATAGCCGCGCTTCGCTCTTCAGCGGCCGCCACGCCGCTGTTGGTGTGCCGTGTAGATGTAGATGTAGATGTCTCAAAGGCGATGTGGGGGGCTTGAGTCGAAGTTGGCATCGCGTCGTCGGGCGATAGGTCATCTTTTGGATCCTGTGTGCCGTGGCCGGGGCGCGGATGAATGGGCATTCCCGGAGCGGGTATGTTCGGTAGATCCGCAGGTCGGTCCCCGTCTTGGCGAGGTAGAGGTAGAGGTAGAGGTAGAGGAAGGGGAGCTGGAGGAGAAACTGGAGTTGGTGGGATTGGCTCTCGTGGGATAGTTGGAGAGGAAGTATTCCATCCCAGGGTAAGGACGTTAATGTCGCGAACTCGACCGAAAGGGTAGATGGCTCCTACCATGCCCAGGAGGGCGCTGAGGGCAATGAGGATACTCGTAGCAGTTGCTGTCCTCATCTTGATATTAACTAGCCGAAACTAGGAATCAACTGAGATGAAACTAGAGAAATGATACTCTAAAGCCCCCTTCAATATCAGGTAAGTGACGGATGCAGAAAGAAAACAGACATGACAAAATATCCATTTCGATGTGGCCGTTCATCTTACTGATATATCTTGGGCATGAAGTGTCATAGCGACAGCACAGATAAACAGCCACATCGCTTTGCTATGAGATCCTGGAGTGCTCATGATCGTCTTAGGGAAGCGCACAGGCGGTGCGCGAGAGGCTACGAAGCGGGAAGTATAACACTACTAGTCAGGGCCGAGCATACAAACTTAGATCAGACGTTTTCAAAGGTTAACGGACTTCTAACATTTCACGATACCGTTTGTTCTCCCACTTGGGTTTGAAGATTTGCCTCTAAATGAACCCCAACGTAGCCACATTGGCAACGAGATAAAAGGCGAAGGTTCCCGAGTCTCCACGTCAGATGTAGGACTGTTTGGCAAATATTCCGTCTGCGTTACTAGAGCTCTTGCATAGGCATCCCACTATAGCAATTACTGCTTACTTAGAGCATGGGCGTGATCAGACAGTATGCGTCTGCATTGATAATGATCACAAAACTCGGCCAGACAAGACATATCGAAGGACTGAGAGGTTTGAACAGATTTTGGATGGCACTTTTTTTTCTCTCCTGACAGACTGACTTGTTTCCTATAGTCGAACATTTGGCCCGGTTATCACCTCTTGCCGCATTGCTTTTATGTATCGCCTTCTCGATTATTCGCAGCCTCCTAGTGTGAAACCCGTGACCCTTTGAACGCCAGTGCGAGCATGCCAAATGCCATTATTTCTCACTCTTCCGGAGGACCGGAGAATAAACCTACTCTCATGCGGTGACTCTGCAACGTATTGGTTAGCTGGTCTATTTTTATAAGGTGGGAATATCTTTCTTTGGGAACGCACAAAGGGCAGTTTCGGTATGACTACTCCTAGCACAGCTAGAAAGTTGATTGTGAAATACGTGAGATCGTAGTGAGTGTAGTGCGTACTCAAGAGGAATAGCACAATAGGAACGCTGAGCAGGAATTTCTTGGCTGGTGTGTACTGTGCGCCATCGTCGATTTGTTCCCACATATTCAAGTTATCATAGGCGCCGCTATTGAAGTCAAACGGTACGCCACGAACGTAATGAAACATGATGTAGGATCCGAACATGTAGGATATGTTGGTTAAGGTCCAGGAAGTCTCTTGGGAAACGCCGGGGATTACGTCCCAGAGAATCTTTAACGCAACGATCAGAACAATGTGGATGGTCCACGCTCCTGTTAATATGCCCCTATTAGCTCAACTGTCTCATCCGTAGAGAATAAGAGAAAATAGGCAGTGGGACACAAATTCGTAACAACGTATTCCCTTGCATATACGAGCGTACCTTTAGCGTTGACCCAGTTCGCATTGAGGTTCGGGAGGGCGGACTGGTCACTCAGCTGCTCTATTGGTTCCTGCGGTTCCTGATATATCTGAAGGATGCTGCTAGACCTCCGTCTCCTAGTCGACTTGGAATCACCCATATTGAGATAGGTACTACCCCGTCTTGGAGGGTTTGTACCGACGTCGTAGGAGACGGTGCGGGGAATGAGGATTGGGGAAGACACTTTGGCGGTATTGGACGGAGAGGTCGACTTCGGATTCGTAGTTTTGGATGTGACCGTCATCCACACAGCTCGGTACGGGCGGGGGATTGTTCCTCGTTGGCGTACAGGGGAGCTGCAAGCGTAGAGACTGTTGCTGCCGTGATGATGGCTCGAGATAAAGCTGTAAAAAAGGGGGCGCGGTTGGCTTGTCGACTATTAGTCAAGGAAGCGGGAGGGTAGATGTTGTAGTCTAGAGGGTATCGCAAAAATGCAGCAGATGCCGAGGTCCAAGGAAAAGCTAGAAAATGCTGCCGTTTAGGAGAGAGGCGTGGTGAGAGACATGGAGGGATTGAATGCGCGATGGAGCCAGAAGACCTTCTAATACTGCACTTTTAATTTGAAAAGGGCCCGGAAATAATTGATTGACGATGAATACAATTAAATGAAGGGTAGTACGAATAAAGTGCGAGGACACGAAGTTTAGAAGAAGGGTAGTAGGTCAGTTGGAAGAACAGACAAGAATGGATATGGAAGGTGATGATCAAAGAATAGTAGTAGCAAAGCAGGTCAGCAACAAGGAAACTAGGTCGGGATACAGGACAGGTTTACAAGGACTGGACCCGATTTGGAGACTTGCAGCTGGTAGACAAGGGGTGGTTTTTCGGGGGGTTCGACTGCCAATTACGCCCCCAATTTCTGGCGTGGGCTGCACTGAGACTGCGTGGCTATACCAGGTATAGGTAAGGTACCATAGCTTGGAGATTTCGGGGTCAAAATGGGTCTCCGGTCCAAATTTGTGTTGAGCATTTTCTCCAAGTACCAAGGTACCGTTGCCAGGGTATGGTCCAGGGTATTCCAGGGTATTCAAGGGCACTGTAGCCCAGGTCTCACGAGATCACGTGAATATCGTGCACCTTTTCCTTCCTTCCCAAGCACTTGGGTCCGCGGAGTCCGACCTTTTCTTAGGTAATCATTACTCGCTTAGGTGAATAATATGTAGATAGCCATCGTAATAGAGGGGCTAGTTACGGCTTACTTAACTGTTGCTCCACCCATGTTTCAACCTGTACTTCGCCACAAATTCGCCGCTAATTGTTACTACCCGTACTGAGATCTGCGCGTAACAAAGTCGGGTACAATACGTGCAGCGCCTTACCTAATGCACTCCAGTAACGTACCTGGTAGATACGTTAATTTTCTGAAAATATCAAGCCCATCAAAGAGCCGCAATATCAACACAATCACCATAGCACTTGAGGATCTGATCTGTCAACGACGTGTTTCGGAAGGACCGTTCCCAAGGCTTCATAAAATTTCGCGTCAAGAATTAACCGAAAGCCAAAAAGCAACACGCGCCGTCTCTTGCTCCTCCCACCGTTCATATCCACACCATTTTTCATCACCCGAAGCACACACTTACTGGCGCACTTCCAAATCTCTTCTTTCCTTTGTTCACTCATTCTCGTTTTGTTCATTACTATACTGTGATGAGCGGCACCACTGAGCCGTCTGCGCCTGACTTAGGCCAAGGCGAATCTGATACTCCCGGTACCCTGTCTGGTCAGAAGCGAGCGCGCGACTATGGAGAGGAGTTAAAGGGCTTGCCAGAATCTGACAATGAGAATGGTCCGAACGACCAGGGTGATTTATCGACATCTGCGCTGAAAAAGCAGAAAATCAACCATTCTGGCAATGATGATGATTCAGACCTAGACGACGGCGAGATAGTAGAGTCGAGTCCCAGTCCGCGTCGCAATCCTGCTAGCCCGGCACATGATGAGTTTAATGCTCAGGCTGTAGCAGGACATTCCATAGGATCGACCGATCCTGAAACTGGTATTGGTCTCGGTGTCGCCGCGCACGAGCCTTCCGAAGATGGCGAGATTGATGCTTTTATGGATGAGGCTCCGGAGTCTACCATACAAGATGAACCTTTTGTCATCGACAAAAATGGGACCAGACCACAACATTCGGGCTGGAACCAGGGAGTTAGCCTAGGCGCGAGGACGTCTTTCCGGAAACCGACTACACAGCTCTTCCCCACAACTAGACCTACTGAAGCTCAAAATACACATTCCACGTCTCTTCCCCTGGGCGATAAAGCCGAAGGTGAATATTTCAGAGGTATTAAAAGGGCTGAAGACAAGATTAATAACAAAGATAAGGACGGCAAGGGGTCTCTACCAACACCTTCTCAAGTCCCCAAAAACTCAAAATCACAGCCCCCTCTCACATTCAACTTCAACAAAATCACATGGTATCTGCCGCATCAAATATACCGTGTTAAGAACAATTCCATAAACCCCCAAAAATTCTGGGAAGGCAGGATTGGCGACTGGGTGCGTGCGTTTATCTACGCGAATGCTAGCGTGGTTGACGTTCTAGATGTCGACGTCATCCGAGAAGTATTTAAGAACCACGTCTCTCGTACGGAAGAGAGGCTCTTAATAGGCGACGAGGAAAACGTAAAGCTTATTCGGGACGCTGCCCCAGATGTTTTGGCCGGCTATAGGTTAGGGGGTCTGCTTCGAAGGGCACGCCAGAAAATATACAATCAAGAACATACGATGCTGCTGGCCAAGAGAGAAAAAGAGGATAACGTCCTATCTCAGCGGCCTAGGCGCAAAGAAGGTATTAGAAATGATGTCAGTTTAGAGAAAGATACTACAGGTGGCAAGGAGCCCACCCAATCAATCTCTATCGAAGAAGCTCCGAAGTTCCCTTCAAGCAACGAAGAAGCTCCGACATTTCCTTCAAGCAACGAAGAAGCCCCGACGTTTCCTCCAAGAACCGAAGAAGAAGAAGAAGAAGAATTGCGGCTACAGCGGAGATACTTCCCCGGCGCGAAAGACCCATCCATTTACTGCATAAACTGTTCTGGGGTTGGACATCGTTCTCGCGAATGCCCACTATTGCAATGCAAGTTTTGCGGTAGTCGAGAGCATATTCTTTTTGCCTGCCCGACGAGACAGAGGTGTTCAAAATGCCGTCAGTTAGGGCACGACAGCAAGGCATGCAAGGAAAGGCTTACACTCCTAGAGGAAGAGGAAGACGGATGTGCGTTTTGTGGCGTTGACCACTCAGAGGAGAAGTGCACAGAAATATGGAGGAGCTTTACTCTATCTACCGAAGTTCACAAAAAGGTCAAAAATATACCGGCCTTCTGCTACACCTGCGGCGGTCTCGGTCATTATGGCCCAGAATGTGGTCTGACAAACAAGAGAAGCAGAGTAACAGGAAAAACGACTTGGTCGGAAGCGAATCGTCTTCTCTATGTTGACCAGGAGAGCACAGATCTTGCTATCGCCTGGGCCAACGTGGATCTCAATCAATTACAGCCTGAAAGTTTCCACAGTCTTAAAAAGTCAGGGAAACTGGGGGTCCATACTCATTTCGTCTCTAGTGACGAGTCAGAGGAAGACTTTATTCATGCGCCTGTTAAGAAGCCAGAGCCTCGAGGAGAGATTCGGATTTCAAGCAATATTTCCTCCATTGGACAAGAGCCCAACCGCGGACGTGCCCGCCGCAATAACGACCAGAGCCATGGGCATCAAAACGAGAGAGACTTTAGTCCCCCTCCCCCACGCCCTTTGGGCCTAAATGTTCAAAGTAATGGAGTCTCATCCTGGCAACCACCCCTTCTTCCAGGCCCGCCACTTTCTCTAGGAGATCATTCAGTTCAGACATTGGAGCCTCCTCCATCTGGATCGCTACTTCCGCGTCTTCCGGCTTCCAATTCTGGAGCTGGTAGAGGTACAGCTAATAACAGAGGTGGCCAAAATGGGCGAGGTGGTAGAGGAAGTTTTCGTGGAAGCAGTCGAGGTGGTGGACGAGGAAGAGGACGAGGAAGAGGAAAATAATTGCCCGTACACTCCATTAGCCTAAGATCGAAACGATCGCAGGATTGTGCAAAAGAGCAATTGTTCTAAAAAAAAAACATATTCTACAGGCCTTAAGGATAGGCATAGGCCGGCTTTTGCTGTTGCACAAAAGTACGACACTGATGCTAAGCAGTTCGCCTAGCTTCTTTCATCACCCTTTCCCGCAATATTCAACAAGAGCATGGCGAAGGTGAAGTGGCTCTACGCTCCCATTTGAAGGTGTCACATAAGCAGTCGACCCTTTTACGAAAATACCCAGGTAGATTAGGAGAGCCTCACCGCGAGTTAGTGATACCAGCACGAAGATCATGGACCGGAAATGATATATGCATCCCTTCTGTCACTGGCATTCCAAGATATAGATCGATTAGAATAGATCGATTAGACTTTAATGCGAATTGCTGCCACGATCCCATTGCGCATAACATTGAGACGCTCACTACAAGGATACAAGCGTCAGTGCTAATATTCATTTCTAGCAGTACCCCAATTCTTGACAACGCCTTCTCGCACTGTGAATGCTCTCGACATGATACTTTAGGTAGGTAAGTACCTATATAACATGTTTCTATCCTCTAAGGGTTATCATTAAGTCTCAATTAAGCCGTATTATTCGGTGGATATATCGTAGCATATTCGATTTGCTTCTTTCTAAAGCTGCTTGCATTGCTGGGATGCATCATCTCACAACGTGCGACATCCTCATTTGTTCGAGCAAAACGAATACACATGATGTAGGTGGAATATCCCGTCCACGTTACAAACGCACGTCATCGCGAGTTGCGTAAGCTATGAGGCTTAGAGGTCACGCATGCGCGAATGCATCTATCTCGACCATTCACATCGTGTACTAAATATCATTCACCCCACGGTCCGGGGATTATCTATAATCTCCATATTCCGTTAGACGTTTTCTTTGCTCTAACTGAATTTGTCGTTTAATGGGCTGCTCGATGCTCTCCGCCGCGATTCCGTTAACTCCGGTCTAGCTTCTGCTTAACCTCGTGTGTGTGCGCAATAATGGTCCGCGGGCCTTGGCGCCGAGCCCCCTTTTTGCTTACCTTTGCACGGTTCTGTGAGGAATGGAGTTTAGCGGACAGGTACTAGAGGAACTTTACCTATACGAAGCCACACACTTTGACGATTCTACCGAAGGTTGGTTATTAACTACCTCCTAGTCAGCGGAAAGACGTAAAAGATCAAAATACCCTTGGAATTCCTAGATTCAAGGCAAAAAGGCCGTGTCAAAAGAAGCTCAAGTTAGCATACCTAATGCCCCAAGATTCAATCCTCCATCAGTTAATTCTTTCGGTATCCTCTAGATCATTGATATTCTACTGGACGTAAGCCTAGAATTTCCCTTGTCAAAACTAAATCAACGGGCTGTTTCGGCTACACTATTCAGAACAATGGGACAAAGAGGTGGATATCTTCTAAGAAAGAACCAAATCTATATCTGTTATCTTATTAATATCAATGTCTACCTCAAATCAGGGGAGCCAGTCATCATTCCATCTAACACTACAGATATACGTGGGAAGATACAAGTGGTGCAATCATTACTAGGTTACCTAAGTAAGGTAATAGTAAGGTGAGGCGGTAAAAGAACGAGCATTTTCTCTTACGTTAATGGGTAGCCTCCTAGCTATCAAGCCATGAAATTCAATAGATCATGCTAATTCGCTACCTTGCGTAGACATCGAGTATAATGGCGTATTCAGAATAAGGTCATTCAAAACAAAAAAGGCCATTTCTCTTTATCCGTGGATAATGAGTGCCAGGTAGGTATATAAATCCAAGCGTGCCACACTGCGGGATGATTGCTCATTTGTAATCTACTTCATGGATTGTGAACACTAGAATCCGTTCTAGCGAATTATTTCATAATATCAAATATGAAATATCAGCGTACAGCAACCCTATATCTGTAAACGATGCTGTTCGGGTCGCTACTAAGCATATAAATTCATCGCCATCCTGGACTATATTCCAAGTTTTGTCAACATCGTCGCCTGGGATCTTCCGCATTGTAGATCCCACGGTAAGAAGAAGACAAAGGTGACAATTTATTGGATAACAAAACAACGCAACAAACCTATTCAAGGGTCATGACACGTCCCAAGAGGGCAAGGGTAACAAAGCCTCTCCGACGCCTCATACCTCATCCCTCGAGCACTCTCTGCAATTCTAGAACTCCCAAGGGCCGCAGAAACCCCAAACTAAGTCCCACGCCCACTAATTCTACTAACGAGCCTGAAGTCAAGGCCGAGCCTGAGTCAGAAGATGACGACGTGATATACCTAGGGACGCGACCTGTACCCAAACCAAAACCAAAACCCCAGTCTATAGAGTTCGATTGGGGACTCAAGCTGCCACCAATAAGGGAACAAACTGCGTTGGATATACTCGCTGCGGCGGCGCTGAGACACATGATGCCTTACAGGCCCCAACCCGTAGAGCCATTTACTTGGACCACGGCAGACTCGGTTCAGGTGAGGGCTATGATGTGTTCGAGGTCGGTGGTCGTGGTCGACTGGAAAATAAGAAGAATACTGGGAGTTTAGAGGAAAGGTTTGAGGGGTATACGTAGCTGTCTAATCGTCTAATTTAGGACATTGACGAAGAGGATATGATACGTACGAGGGATAGGGAGACGCAGCTCACTGGTAGGTAGGTGTTTAGATTTGGTAGATGGTTCAAGATAATATGATTTTATAATTCTAAAAAAGAAGTCTGAGTAGCCTTAAGACAAACCTATCATTAGTTGCATGATAGCAGACGTAGCATACATACCTACGTATATGACTAATCGGTATTTAAGGACTGTCTTTTCATGGCTTGAAAGGTGCGCATCACGCCCGTTGTTCGGATGGAAGTGAAAGCAATATGGATGATGAATGCAATACTGAATAACAATGTATTATGATCATAAGTGACGTTCTGGTTTTCCTTCACATATCTCGGGAAATATGTAAGTATTAGGAAAGTGAAGAGTCAGATCCGTCTGCAACATGTAAATTGGAAACGTATGTGATCCGCGCCGCTCCGCAAATAATTATACCAATCTAAGAGGCTCGATTGGAGATTTGTCCGTCCTAAATTGAACCAGTGCACGACATAGCGTACCGTGGGTCGGTACTGCAAAGGACCAGTGCAGGTAATCTGTTGAACCGACCTCTCGGATTCGAGGATCGCTATGCTTCTCCTGCTGTTAGCACTCCTGAGTCGCTGCTTCATATGCCTTGGACTTTAATGCCTCCCAAATTAAATTGTAACCGTTCCATGGAACACTGCTAGAAACGTTCTCGGTCGAAAGTGGGTGGTCCTTTGAATTATAAGCACAGACTAGTGTTAACACCGTCCTTGTGATCTACAGCTAGCGACAAAAGTCCACAGAAGAACAAACAGAATATGATTAGAACGCTGGTCTTGGCCCTACCTATCCACCAAGCTGAGCAATGGTGCATCAAACACGTGGGTGTGTCATGAGCCAAGCTCTCGACGATGACCACTGAACGATTCGGTCCTTGCCTGAGACCGCAGATCCTAAGAAATTTCATGGATACAAAAGCCTTGACATTAGGAGAATTATCGAGATCCTGGTTTCAGCCTACAACCCTGGGCAACGAAAGAACCAGATAGACCAGAAAGGCTATGTTCTCGGTCAAGACACAAACTTACCTCGCTACAAACAGAGCTGATCGACGGGTAATGGCATTATCTGTGCCACGTAGCTAACACCTTGGGCTTCCTATCAGGATCAAAGTCCGAGATGAGAGGGAGTAGGTACTCGTAGTTAGATTGCTCCAGACTGAATAGGAAGCGGGTAGCGACAGTCCGTGAAGCCATAGTCGACGATGTCACGAACCAATCCGACTGAAGAGTCGGAGTAGTAGCCTATTAATTTGAAGCAGAATGCTGTAGTTACCCGTGCTTGCCAGCTAGTCTCACTTGTCACCATTGACAACTCTAGGGACATTTTTCGACAACGCATATATGCGCGTAGGAATATCCGACTGACCCAAGGATTCGGAAAAGGATTCACGATTTTGCGCCTCTCCACGCCGTCATGCGCCAGAAAGTTCGTGGCAGAAAACTAGGGGACCAGGGCCATTTGGAGAAACCATGGACTTGTTATATCGCAAGCCAACCGAGTCGGGGGGATTCCGAGAATCAGGATGATAAGGAAAAAGCCTCCGGTCGAACAGGGTCAAGAGTGCCTAGATGGGTTAGGTGAGCATTGACGTATGAGGAAGATTGGGACTTTTTAAGGTGGTGCTGTCGATTAGCAAAAGAGAAATTTGACGGGCTCGTCGTCGCTGATTCGTCGAAATTCCGTTGTCATCTACCTAATGGGCAAGCCTAGGCTCAGCCAGAAGATGAGAAGAACCAAGACTGTAAAAAGTCCCTTACCGGCTTACCCGATGTGGAGGATTCGTGAGCTAGAGCCGGGATACCCTGAATGTTTCAAGCCCGTCACCCCAGACGGCCAAACAGATCTGCTGGGGGACGTTGCAGTGATGCTGCAAGCTCTCCCGCGACTGGGAAACATTTCTGTGTCGCGTTGAAGAAAAATGCGGGTGTGACATACGAAGGGACCAATAATACCAGTTAGACGCGATCGTGGAAGAGGAAATCTGCATATTCTAAGGCCGAACATCGAAAATAGTCCCTTGCATCCGTAGCGGCCCCACAATCCGCTATCTACTACCCTCTTCGTTCTAGTGCAGCCCCTGTGCTGTAGGGCCATAAAATAAAGGAATTAATTCCTCTCAAGGCTCCATGCTTCCTTGACCCCGGTCTCTCGGGTCCTGGGTCCTTGGACGTAACGTCAAGAGCTTATATACCGAAGACACACACGACTGAAAAAAATATGCTCTGGAAGCCGTATAGAATATGTTTTGTTCCATAGACACGGTATAGTGGGCCAGAAGTCCTCCGACCACACACTCAACATGGCGAGCACCACCAGTAGCATCAGAAACTCAGTGCTCAAGCATTGGAGGAACAGTAGCATTTCCCTTAGTCGCAGCGGGAGTAAAAGGGACAAGAGCGAGAGCAAGGCCGCCAAGAGACACTCGGTCCATGCCGTTACGACGAAGTCTCCCGAACCTCGAGTAGAAGCACCAGTTTCCAAGTACCAGAAGGAACAAGCCGACAACAATGGAAAGACGACGAATGAGGTTGCGCCTTCATCTAAGGGTATCAGTCTCCATGTGACGGTACACATTGCGCCTGAGAACGTCGAAAGATTCTTAGTCGCATTCAAGGCTGTTTTTGACGTTGTGGCTGCGGAACCCGAGTGTCTGTTCTTCGAAGTTTACAAGTCCGTGGAAGAGCCGGGAAAGATTAGTTGGGTTGAAAACTGGTATGAGCATCATCCATTGTCTCCCATTTTTGCAGAGAAAGTCGGGGCAGTGTACTAAGCGAACCACAGGTCGAAGGATGTGCAATGGCTCATGGAGGTTAGCATCGACCCTTTCTTCCCTCCGTCGTAGGAAATGTGGAACGAGAATTAAAAACTAACTCATAATAAAAAGCATCAACTTACGAAGCCGTACTATAAGGAGTACTTCGAATTAACCGAGCCGATGTTTCTTAAACCAAGAGAAGCCCGCGTCTTGGAGCCGGTGGGGCCTGGTTTCTCGATGATCAAGGGGAGCCAGCATGCGACCTGAGTTCAGCTCGCAGTTTGTTAACGACCATACAAATAATCCCTGCAGATATTATTGTGCCATAATACCCAAATTTACGACTGAATGACAGGGAGAATGTATCACTTGGGTCGGAAGGGGGCGTCAAGGGATCATGATCATAGAGATGCGACATTAAAAATGTCCACCTAATTGTATATAATAGCGTAGCGAGCGTGAAGCCAAGCTACTACTTTCTCTGTCCTATAGGAAGGACTCCAATTACTCGAAGAAACGTGTGTAAACAATGCCCACGAGACGAGTTCCCAAACGATAGCGCAGAAGCATTGTCGCCGGTCCCGCCTCGGCTGCAACACGCCGTCCCAAGCGATGGCGTAAAAGCACTGTCGCCGGCGAGTCTTGGGTCGAGAATCTCGAATGACAGCGTATTCAAAACACAGATGGGGTATCATATGCAAGCGCCAAAAACCAACCAACCCCGCCAACAAATATGAAAAGCAAAACCTCCGTTGTGCGCCACTTTCCCACAAGACAGGCAATAAGCGATAGCGCTCCAGCATTTTCGCCCCGCCTATCTTTTATCCAGATACGCCAATCCCAGCGATGGCGCAACGGCACTTTCGCTGTCGAAGCCAGAAAACCTCCGTATGATGTGCGTATCAAGTCTCCAATGGGCGTGATTCGTACTAAGAAATATGTAATGAAGTCAAGTGACATCGAAGCAAACGTTGAAAATGGCAGGTTGAACCGCCCAGGCCTGTTGTGAAAGATAACATCCGCTCCAGGGTCGCGCTGTTGGATTGTTGAAGATCACGGTGCGGCGCACCCATGGTCGTCTAGAGAGCTTATGCTAGTGTTTATGTCTTCCTGTTCCACCAGGGGCGACTGAAGCCGCGTTGCTTAAGCTCACGACGGGCCGCACCATCTTCGAAGTCGTCTGAGCCATCGTTTGCACTGCCGCTAATTCTGTGGCTGGGTTTGTTGCCAAAGATCATCAGCGCAACGAACATGACAATGCTACTAAGGATGCTCATGCACAAAATACCGATCATAACCAAGTTGCTTCGACGGTACTGATGAGGTCCAGGAACAGCATCTGCCGGCCAACCTGTGTATAGTGCATAGGTTGTCGTAATGCTACCGAGATTCCCCAAGCCTGAGACTAGTGCCGATGCAGCAGCAACACCAACTTCCCCGTGACGGCGTTGAAATATCTCATTGGTCCATGCCATGCAGTTTGGTACCGTCGGACCAAGACCGAAGCCGACCATGAGAAGTCCTCCGTATCTTGCCCATGGGTTCTGAACGGGAGCAAACGTAACTACGAGAAGCCCGGCGATTTGAATGCATGTAGCACATGAGAAGAACAGTGGACGGAGATGGTGGAACCGATCCGAAACCGGGAGGACAAGCAAAATTGCGATAAGATCCATCTAACAATGTTAGAAGTTGGAAAGGGGCCGGTCGGAATAAATGACTTACAATCCAGATAGGCGCGAAGAGTAGACTGAGTTGCACCCCTGTAAACGATGGATTGATACCGCGAATGATCACTGTGCCGTAGAGTTGCGTCCCGATCCCGACTCCCACAACACCGAAATACATAAGCGTCAACGGCCAGAGTCTCCAATCGATAAGGACGTACCCCAGGTCTTTAAGCGTCCAGGGCCTAGAGTGGTAGACTCTTTTGAGGTCTTCGTAATGTATTAAAGCATCCTCGCCTGTCAGAGCCTCTGGAGTCGGCGGAAGCCATTTCATGAAACCGGTCCATTTCCTCTTTTCTCCCGGAGGTAGGGGGCGTTCCGGTAGCCACCATAGAAGAGTCCAACCAAGGACGATGCCGAGGAGCCCATAGATGAGAAACATCCATTGAAACCCGACAAGTCCACCGGCGCCGTCCATTAACTGGAATCCTGCAGACACTAGGCCAACCACGGCGGCCGAAACCTGTGAAGCCGTGAAGTAATATCCAATTCGCTTGCCAGTCCGAGAAGGTGGATAGAACAAGGTTAAGTAATAAGACATGCCTGGCCACATGCCAGCAATGACCACACCGAGCAAGAAACGTAATAGCCTTGTGCTAAGTATTAGAAATTTATGTTGCAACGAAAAGAAGACGCAGTGGGACTCACTTCAAGCTCCAGGCAGCCCGAACGGCCGTGAAACAAGCCCCGATTACACCCACAGCAAAGACGATTCTAGACATCCAGACCCGAGGGCTAAGCTTGCTCATGATAAGGTTCGAGGGACAATCGAAAATGACATAGGAGACATAGAAGAGGGCCAGGGCAGTAGAGACGTCGTTGGATGAGAGTCTGAGCATCGTGATCAAGTCATGCCCAACATTTGCGTTCATCGTCTGCGCCAAACCGATATTAGAGCGAATGGCAGAGCAGAGGAAGTACAAGACCCAAAATGCTACGGTTTATTATTAGCACAAGCACCAGCACCAGTCTTCGAATGATAATTGATCCTCTTACCTGGGATGATGCGCAGATCCAGCTTCCTATAGACTCTCTCTACTCTCTCAATGTCATAGTCGAGATTAGCAGGCTGTTGCCCTTCTTCCCCAAAAGCTGCTTCATGGTCCGCGCCGGTCTCGACGGGGATCTTATCCCCCGCCTCAGCTGAACTGTGAGCCATACTTCGACTGTGAAGCAATGGGAGCGCGTGCTACCAGTCTTTTCTAGCCACGAATTCGAAGCGTCTGAACAAGATCCGGCTGATATATCTCGAGTTCGTTAAAGCGAGCCCAAGTATCTTCAGCGGAAGACTCGTCCGTACTATGAGTCACCAAAATTGTATAGATGCTTTGAGAAATGATAGGAAAGGAAAAAAAAAGAAGTGTTGAATCTGCAGCTACACAAAATGCTTATTCGTTGAATTAAATCCCGCCAATAGGATATCGCGAGAGTTAAATTTAGTGGGTCTTCAGCCCCTTACTTTCCTATCTAACTGTAAGAGGATAGTTTAAACTCTATTATATCGACATTCTCTGCGGAAGTATAGGGCAAACTGTAACTTTATCTCGGAGTTGGATACGGATCTATCCAGAAGATGTACCTAGATGGCGGATCCAGAGGACATATATTCGGCGGTATAGAGAAGTATCACTTGGAAGCTCAATCAAACACATGCATGCTACTCTGTTCAGATTGGGGATAACCTCAGGGTTACACAAGCTAAGTTTCTTCTGCGCTCCTAAAGCAGACAAAGGCGATGATACCTCCAAGTTATCGAATTCATCATACTTGCCTCTTTAGGCTAACAAAATTTAGGTCACGTATCGCTGGAACGTATAGCGCAACTCCAACGATCAGGTTTCTCCCAAATGTACCTAGCCGTGTTCCATGAGTAGCGTAAGGAGATTGCGCGTAAAGGGGGGATGACTCTAACGGATAGGCTTAGGGCATCTCGCACCTCAGTATCGTCGATACTCCCTTCCCGAACTATTAGACTCTTGCCAGATTCACCTCGCGCCCGTCGCTTCGTGTCAGCTGTATCAACGTAGACTCATAAACATTCGAAGACTTCGTTCCGTATGATGGAAGAAGCAAGAAAAGGGACGCGCTGCTACCACAGAGCTCAACAGTGACTGTTGGACTGCAAGCGGAGCGAAGCACAAACCCAGAGACTATTCCCAGGTCACCAGGCCTCGGGAATGGACAGAAACAATTCCTCGAGGGGATCCAATCTATTAGTCGCCACTACTTCCAGAAATACGGTAGTAGTGGAGATTGATTTTATTACCAAGACGAAAGTGCTAGATCTACCGAGATAACTGGTATGTTGACATGGGTCACTCGTTCACCCTAATGCCACCACACAGAGTATCACGTCCCATAGCCTAACATCCACGAGACGCGCATCGCACCCTCCCAGCAGAAGAGATTTCACTGCCGAGCAGAACTAATCAGTAACAAAGTGCTCCACTAGTTGACGGAAAGAGCGTGTGGTGGAGCCAGCGTACTGCAAGTATTGGTGAAGTTAGGCATCAGGCAGCTTAAGAGTCATTGAACACTCGACAGAGTTGGATGAGTGATGTTAGAACGAACATGAGAAATCATAATTACGGATATTACATTATTACTATAATCTTTCGCTTAGTTCCTCCAAGAACGCCTTCTCCTCAGGGGTGAGATACATAGTATCAGGAACGAATACGTGCCCTCGCTTTATAATCAATTTCGCTTCCTCCGTGACAACTTTTCCTTCTTCCAAGTGACGCGTGGTAGTTCTCTCGAGTTTGGCTCCCGTGTCAGCGTCGCTATCATTATGATTCTCCTGATTCTGAGGTTGGTGCTTCCGACGACCCACCTCTGCAGGAGTCCACCAGTAGATGGGAAAGCGTCGCTGGATATTATTCAATAACAGCGCCACGCATTGCATTAGGACGCAGCCGAGGGTAATAATAGGAAACAAAAACCAGCCCAGACGCGCTACACTTTCGTCGACAACCGCGAGTAACGCGGTAGCGCCCGCAGGAGGATGCACCGTGCCCGTAAGTGCCATGACCGCCACAGCGCAAGCGCAGGAAAGTGAGCCAGCGACCCATATCAGCTCTCTCGACACGGGCGCTAGGGCGAATAATTTGCTAATAGCGACACCGACAATGGACGACAAGAGTTGACCTAGGATGGCACTGCGCGGTTGTGCAAGGGGCGACTCGATGGCATAGAACTCAAGAACTGCTGCAGCACCCTTAAGACTGAGGTTAGCTAGCGCCCCTCGTAAACTTGGGATATGACAGATCTCGGACGCTCGGTCCGACTTACAAAACTACCGATGATAGTAGGGGCCCTGTGCGCTTGGAAAGAGGGGATGGCATGGCTCACTGCCTCGATGATCATGATAGAGCAGAAAACTCCAATGAATGCCCAAAAGATCATGACGATATTGCCGAGCGGACGCTGGGGCTGTGGTCTATGGCCCAAGAAGTGGGCAATGGGATACGGGATGTGCTTCCATGGCGCAGCAGGTAGCCAGGGGTTGAGATATTCGTCGATTTCAAAGTGCCATTTTGACGGTTCGAAGGGCATCTCTATCCCGGGCGGGCTGGTAGAGTCCCTAGGAGTAGAGTTCGATATCGAGAGCGTGAAGTCGGAAGGGTTCTGATGCGAAGCGATGACGTGAGCGACATCAACTCGCCGCCACGATGCGAAGGCAGCTTGGCAGCGAACGCATCGTATTTATTGACTCGGGGCCTCGTTGGCACCACTGACATTTTCCCGTTTTATCTTCTTTCTCATTCGACAAGGGAATGGTGTCATGATCAAAGGAAGGGCACGAAAGGAACGACCAAGAAGTATTGACTAACACATTCAAGGTTCGTCAGGGATGAAGCAGACGCGATGACCAATTGGTCGTCCACCTGGCGTCATATTGGGTAACGAAAATTCCCAAAATGGACCAAGTCAGGACGGTGGACCAGGTGCTACTGGGGCTTCCTCACTCCGTCTTCCGAATACCGAAAAAGTGGATCCTTTCCGGCCGTGACATCTCCGCGGAGCTGCCCCTTTCCATTTCTATATAAGCAAATTCTCTGTTTCAAAACAACGACAGGGCCGATTTTTACAGCTAGCGAAACACATAATGGCTCGGATAATACGGAACGGTACTTTAAAAGATGAACTTCATTAAAATTTTGACCGGTCAGGAGATACGGAGACGTCGTTCACCTCATATTGAAGTTACGAGACACGTGGATACATTAGCAAGACGAAGAACCCGAACGAAAGCCGGAGGACAGCAAAGTCAGTGCTCGTAGCCGCCGGTTTTTGTATAATTGAGTCTTTGTCTAGATATGTTATTGTCTGGAAGAGGGGTACCTAGGTACCTAGGTGACTTAGTATTTCTAGTTGAGGGGAAAGAAGAGGAATATCATGTAAGACCATGCAAGGGACTTGAGCATAGCCCCTGAAGTTGCCGATATCCGAGGCACCCAAATATCCTGTCTTATTACAGTATAATATTAAATAAAGGCTAATTAATATCAATGACATATTGCACCAGGAAAGAGACAGCTGATCAAAGCTGAATGGAAATTCTTCTCTAAGCATGTACTCCACTACCTCCGCTGAAAGATCTATCTGGGAGGAGAGTAGTTTTATGCCGCTTGATCAAGGCAGAAAATCTGTCTATATATTTTCAAAGTAGTCCAAAGCTCTCCCATAAAGGCCCATTTTGCCTAGTGCGAAGAGATGAACAATGCCGGCTAAGTCTTGAGTATCTCTATCACCAAGCGTTTGAGATAACATACAATCCATCTGGGCCTTTTGCTCTGCTTCTTGCACCATCGCCACGTAAAGTTTCTCGTCGGCCCATCTCCCTATTTCGTCTGGGTCTAATGGCTGCCCTGCTTCGTTATACTGATCCGGGGGGTTAAGAAGGCGTGGGACAGTGGATAGAAAACATGGAAAGTCGATTAGTTCCCATGGCACCGTATAAGCGCCTTCCCAATCGATTACGCCCAGCACATTAAACGACTCGGTTACAACAACATTGTGATGGAACAGATCAGGGTGGCGGATCGGGAATGGCCCCGCGCGTGTAAAACATTTGCCGCTCGTAGCTAGATTAGCTAACCGACTTGGTAGTTCATAGGTTCCTTTTATAACCTCGTCGATTAGAGGTGAGTTTATATATTTACGAAGGTAGACTTCGCTCAAGGGGTATTTTATGTTGGCTGCCCATGCGCGGATAAAGGATGCTGCTGTATCGAATGGCCCACCGATGCCGGGGATTGGCCCAACAGTGAAGTTGCCGTCTGTATCGCGAGAAACAGTACCGATAAGGGGAAGACGAGCAGATGCAATCTGAACCTATACGTACATTTAGGTTAGTCCATACACCTAGAGTACCTAAGAAATGAATATATGAGGTTAATGGAAACCAGCGTACATGAGCTGCAGCCACAGAATTGTAGAACGTCTGCCGATATTGACGTGGTATAAGACCCCAATCAGTTATATGATGACCATGAGATTCGTCCATGGCCGAATTTCCAGGAAGTAGCTCGAGTAGTACAAAAGCAGAGGCTGCTGTTTGTATATCGCTGAGATTAAACGCAAAGATTCTAGGCACCGGTGTGTGGGTTCTCGTTTTGAGTAGGGTTATGGTATCAACTTCATTCTGTAGTTTGCGAGAAGTTTCAGGTGTTGGTTCCAACAACTGAACACGAGCGACCCAGTAGGTACCATCTTGGAATTCAAGAAGCCGCGCCAAACTCGTGCCACCACTTGTATATTTTGGAAGTGCTTTGCAGGGCTGCCCGCCATTAGCGCGAGAGGCCACCTCGCATATATAGGTCCAATTCGTCCGCTCGAGGCAGTTGTCTTGCTTGGCTCGAAGAGTAGGATTGTTGGTAATACTCCATTTTAAAGTTGATAGTATTTGGTCGTTCTTTTTAGAAGACATAACGATTTGGTCTGTAGAAAGAGAGTATCATATGCCACGAGGTGAATATTGACAGAATGGCTTCAGACTAGGGCACATTTATCTCAGGTAGCCTTAGACCACAGTTCAAACGCCACAAAGCTTTGGCCATGTAATACCCGAGGTTCTAGAAATATGTAAAATGACGGGGTGCAAGTCGATAAAAGATTTAATTACTTAATAACCTCTTCTTAATTCTCCATAAACTCCCCAAATACCAGTCAGGTTCTCAGTATTTCTATTGCGCTTCATAGGGGCCATTGAGTTGAATATTCAATACATTAATGAACCATTTGGGGAACGGACTTTATCAAGTGGATGTAAAAACCCAACGAGACAGACGAGGTAGTCGACCAGAAATCGGACCAACCACCACCTAAGAACAAGAGAAAGCAAAGCAGATAACCAACGGCAACAGAAGGTCAGTGGACCCCATGATGATCTTGGCAAGCAAGAAGACTCTTGAATTCGGAAAGCATTGAGCGCGGACTCTAAAATAGGGGCTTGTTTCCAACCGTCTCTGCTACAAGTAAAGCAATCGCCAATCTAAGATTTCCTGGATGAATGATAGCAACAAAATTTTACTCTGTGGCTTATCTGTCTACAATGGCTCATTGAAAATGTTTTCGAAAACGACCTTGTAATTCGAATCTACCAACTTATTAGCTAAGACGAAGTCTTATAGCCTCGAAGTTTTAAACGAGTAGACATCTAATTAGTATCTACCAAGGCTAATAATCTAATCTCCCAATACTCATATCGTATTTATATGTTCCTAATATCTTACCGTCTGTTGTTATTAACTTTGTATGATTCTGAAAGGATTTGCACATAACTCTCTATCAAGTTACGTACTTATACTGAAGAAAAAGAATAAATTGCCAAGATCCTCATACTTAAGCAGGCGTTTGAATCATTGAAGCGAAAATGCATGAGTGCGATTCCGCGCATACCACCGGAAACGCGGGCGGAATTTCCGAATTGTGGAGTATATACGATACAACCATATAACCATTCCGGCGGCGGGGACGGAGGGAAGAAGCCCGGAACTTTGATTGCGAACCTATAAATTCTTTAAGTTCTCTTTCTTGGCCGTCAAATCCTCGCCTGTCGCCTACAGCAATCCATCTGCAACAATGCTTCGCCAAATCGCTCTTCTCGCCCTCGGGCTCCTGCCCGGCTCCCTTGCCCAGGTCTCTGACGACTTCGAGAGCGGACTGGATGCAGCTGCGTGGCCTACCTACGCGCTAGATTGCAGCCAGGGCGGTAAAGTCACTCTTGACAGCTCTACTGCTCACAGCGGCAAGAACTCCGTCAGGGTCGACGGTGCAGGTGGTTACTGCGGACACATTTTCTTCGGCACGACGAAGGTCCCCAGTGGTGATGTTTACGTCAGGGTTTGGCTGTAAGTTTATGTGGTGTCAGAGTTAGATATTCAAAGGCTAATGCTAATATCTGTCCTCTTCTAGGAAAGCCTCTAAGGCCCTCACTGACTCCCACGTATCCTTCATCACCATGCCCGACTCCGCTCAAGGTAGCAAGAAGCACCTCCGCATTGGTGGCCAGAGCAAGATCTTGATGTACAACCGCGAGTCCGACGATGCTACCCTTCCCGATCTCTCCCCGCAAGGTATTGCCGCTTCCAAAGCCCTTCCCACTGGAAGTTGGCAATGCTTCGAGTACCACCTGGGAACAGATGGGACAATTGAAACTTGGTTGAACGACGAGGCCATTGACGGTCTTACCGCTAAGGCGGGCGTGGCCAACAGCAACGCTGCCCAGTGGCAGAGAAGCTCAGTTAAGCCGAAGATCACCGGCGTCTACTTTGGTTGGGAGTCGTACGGTGGAGACGCCAACACCTTCTGGTACGACGACGTCGCGGTTAGCTCGACCCGTGTTGGATGCTCCGGTGGATCTGCTTCCCCTTAAGCCATATATTAGCCTAAATATAGAGCGACAGGCACACCAATCACAGTTCTAGAGGTCTGGCTTACGAGATATCTGTTTCATTCGTGCATTTAGATCCTAGGTAACATTTGAGCCTAAAAGTAGTAAAGCTGTACCCCGCAAACTTGCCTGTATTTTCCTATGCATCCAACCAGATTTCCCGGAGGGCTATGCAGCGCCTACCAGATCGGGACCATCCGAAACACGGATATCCAGGCCGCCGGGACGTTTGATACCATGATCGAACCGAACGTTCCTTATGCCATTTAATTCGTAACCGGGCTCGATGAAGCCAATCTGTTGTCGTATTACAAATAGAGTATTGGCTACCTATTAATCGACTCGGCCTATTTAGGTACCGTTGCATAGCCCCACGCGGTTGGATCATTCTTGAAAACGGGCTGTAGTTCAGCTGTCTCCCTCCGCTGCACCGACGTCATCCAAATGACATATCATTGGGCATGACTATCCTCAAAGTATTACAGGCTATAAGTCCTTCTGATGATACATTTCAGAATGTATGGAGGTATGATAGATACAGCTTCCCTTTACATGTAGCTAAAGAAGCAACATGATATCCCCCTCAAACTCCAGGTACATGTCGAAACCATAGTACGAATAGCGTGACGCCCCCTGAAAGTTGATGTTTATCAACCGCTAAGAGGTAAAATAGAATCGCTGGAAGAGTCCTTCGCAACTGTGCGTTCGCTGAATCGTGGTATGTCCTATCCGACTTAATGTTAGTGCTACTCAGTAGCTCTCATCTCTTGTCGGCGCCCATGAATGTGTCACCGCCTGTGCCGATTGCCGTGTATGGATTGGGAGGCGGAGGTTGTTTTGGTCTGGGTTTATTCTGGCTGAGCTCGTTCATGGCTGTGACACGATAAGATGTTGGGCTTTGAGGGCTACTTGAGCTCGTCTTAACCATGTCAGGAGATCGAAGGCCATAAGGAGATGACATGATTTCAGAAAGTTGGCGAGAATTGGTGTTTAAGGTACGTTCTTGGTAGAGCGACTATTAATCTCTGCTCTGATTACAAGTCTGCAATAGAGTCTCGTTCTCTAACAGGTGGTGTTTTGAAAAGGACTACTGGTGAGAAGATTGGCCTAGCCATACTTCAACTTAGATAGGTATGTACCTGATTTATGTTTAGTCCTTCTCTTGTCCAAAACTCTCGTGATCCTGCGGTTTTGTGAGTATCTAGAAAGAAGCTTTAGTCATTAAAGTGACCCTATTCTAAAGATTTCATTATCCATTGTTGAGACAGTCTTCATCATAAGCAAAAGCAATGAGGCTGTCCAATCTTTGTGTCTTACTGAGGTAGCAAATCCCGCGTTTTGCTGTGATAAGATTTACGATGGTGAATATTTGGTGGCCTGAGGAGAGTGATATCGCACTTAATCAGTAAGGTACCTAGGCAACTAGGTGGCATACCTGAATCTTTCTTTTCAGCTGTGTTGAAAGCCAAACCAATCACATAACCTTGTGGTGGGATAGATAATTCATGAGCTAATTCTGACCTTCTTAGTAGGGTGAAACATACCCATATGCACGCCACAAAATGCCGGGAGCCACCACTGTTGTCGATGCGTATGTCACACTTCTTTTCAGCCCAATAAAGTATACAAATCATGATGAAGTACCAAGCCGGACACCGCCACGATATGTGCTTCAGGACAGAGACATAACACCCAGTTGGATACACACTTCTAGAGGATAGGTACATGCAGAAAGCAGACGCTCAGCCGCAGAATGTGGAGATGACGTATGTCATCAATATATGTTTGCACCCGTCTACTAATAATGCCGCGGCCGTCGCATCGGCTACGGATCCGCGGATAGCCCCCAATCTTCACCAAAGCTTCGAAGCCAATAGTCCACATGTCCAAGGCACCGACGTCACGTCCAAAAATAAAAGCATCGACGCCTTCTGCAGATTGGTAGATGTTGTGGCGGCAAGTTTCTTTTTAAAGAAATGGTAGCACTCAAACCATCATCTCGGTCATCGTAGCACTACATATGTCCTACATCTGTGGATCTAATGGCGCGACGAGAACCGGTCAGTCAAGTGCAAGGTAGAGAGGCACGCAGAGGCCTAGACACGTTGGTCAGATCGAATAATATGGCTAGCCGCAGCACCGCAATTCCGCCACGAGGAATCATACATTGAAGGCTATACTCTAAGCCGTCATGCGTAGAAGGTGCATGGAAGGATGCTGTAGCTGAGCGGGCGACCGGTGGAGGTCTTGCCAAGGAATAGCGTAGTCATCTTATTGTTTCGGAAGACGCGGAGTGAGACAGCCAGGTAATTGGGATAACTAGTAGTGGTACACCACCTAGGTAAGTAAGGCCGTTGGCCGTCGGGATGCTGCATTGGGGGATATGGCTGCCTACCTATGGCAGATCGGAAAACGGCTATTGGCACAAGTCCTTTGCCCACCTTAATCATTTGCACTCGATTTGGTTGGTGAACGGGGAATAAGACGGGCTAATAAATCATTGCCAGTCTATTCGAGAAACCTACATGAGATTGGCCCTAGGCTAGACTCCCATGCGTGTATATGTCTCACCAGGGCGAACTGATATTGAACATAAAGCTATAGGAGTTATGTAAGCGCTACATAATCCGCCGCACTACATGTATGTAGGTCCTGAGTATCAAACTTCCCCTTGTCTAAGTTTCATTGAAAATTTAATTTTCAATGCTATCTATGCGGCTCATCTCAAAAACCCTAGCTTTTGATTACCGGATATATTGGGTGTGAAATGAACTATGGTTAGGTGTACAAACGCCTTGTCTCGGGGTATTTTCTGATAGGAGACTGTCTCGTCCTGAGTGGCCTGATATCTGCCATATACTTAAAACAAGACTATAATTACGCACATGATTCCAAGCATGCTGATTAGACATACGCCATGAAGTACCCTAGAACAATAGTTGTCGAAAATGGTAATCTACGAGGTTAGGTAGGTAGTGTCTAACCGTAGGAATAGCTGAGTGAAGATCTATGCGACCGATACTAGCCCAGTAGGACCTTACAATGGAATTTCAAAAGTTCCTCGCTTCTTAAGTCACGCGACGTTTTCAATAATAGCCAGGGATCTAATAGAGCATCTTGTGCATGGCGGGTTCGTTGAGGATGGGCGAAAGTTGAAGTGTCACAAGAAATCGGGTGGAGAGATATTCTTTTCGTAGGATTCATGATAACCGAATGCTGCTTATTCCAAGTCCCGGACGTGGCGTCGCTTTCCCATGGGGCGATGGGTAAGAAAACTGCCACGTTAATGTTCTGTAAGCACTAAGATGATGACAAGCTTTTGTGGCCATATAGCGTCCGTCGGAGATCAGGAATCACTGGGGGTACGAGTCACCTCCGGAACGGATCGGTAACCAACTTGCGTAGATCACCGTAGATGCGTTGATCTGTCCGGACCGGCTAGGTATGCCCATTAAACCTTCCCGCGGTAGGGACCCCCTGTAAGGCTCAATCACATAGTACTGTGGGTAGCCGGACGCGACATCTGACAGTTGTTTGCTGCCCAAATACATGTAGACCTGGCATACCGATACTGCGGCTGCATTTATTGTTGATGAAATCAATATGTGTAAAATGAATCACGTGTAAGATATATGAATATGAAAAAGGTTTATTCATACTCGGGATCGACACAAGGTACCTAGCAATATGTGTAGATCAGTCGGGATAGGCATCGTAATCTTACATTATGTGTTGCTATTAATGTCAGCTTCTTCGACTGGTCCGACCCATACTGATTGAACGGGTCGTAATTGGTACCAGCTCCAATGCAGTAAGCATTCACTAATTGTTGTGGCAGGGTGCAGGACGGTGGCGCTGGAAGGATTGCGAATGATACGCTGCAGTCACAACCTCCATCTTCAGATGGAGATTATGACCGATGTAGCACTCCCCAGATGACAACATCGGATGGAGACATCCACTAGACGTTGAATTATGGTACGTGAGGTGAGAATGAAAATGCACTGGGCTGACTGGTAAGGCTGCGGTTTTGCTCACACCGTGGTTTCGAGTTTAAATCTTACTGCATTAGATTCAATCAGTTCAGTATCAACGAAGAAGGCTGGGAGGCTCGTTGAACTGTTGGCTTTGGACTTAATATTGCTTGTCCCTGGGAATTAGCCCAACGGGCTGTCTGTGTATGTAGCACTGGACGAACAAATGGGGGCCAGCTGAGTTCTCGGGTCACAATACGTTGTACAGGATACTGTGACATTTTTCTTAAGTCTACGGGCCTAGAACGAGCCTTGTTAGGTTTTAAATAGCTTTTAAGTTAGTTGTCGATAGTAAAGCTTGATGATACCTATACTTATTAATCTAGTGCTACGAAAATCACATATACTACTAAGTATCTACGTATTCCCTAGGTGTAATATTGACGTGACCCGGGTGTACCTAAGTGGACCATTGGTGTGGTTTGCCGTTCCATGTGATGAGAAAGATGCGATAGTCTTATCAGTGCTCTACTCGTCCCTTTAGTTTTGAACCCCTTAAATAGCCTCGACCCTATGAATTAGGGTTGACATATATGTTTGTGAAAAATACCACATATCTATCGAGAAGGACCGAAGATATGCGAACAATCATTTTACTGTTGTTGCCTTTAGAAGGGATATGCATGTGTAATTGCGGTGAAGGATTCAGTAAATCCTGCTCAACGTCCCAGATCGGTAAGTCCTTTAGCAGGTGATAGACGTAATGGTGTGCCCCCCGGAGTTGAGATCCCACACAGCCCGTTGCTCATCGGCTGTACGTCAGATAGGTCGCAATCAGTAAGCTTTAGGGGTCGTATCAAGAGACGTGCTTGAAATCTCGGGCCAGCATTAGAATCCTGCATCCTATTTACTTGACTGGACGGGATCTTGAAGCTTATCCGCATCTTACATGCACGGGATTGGTTTTACCTAGTTGCCGTGTCGCCAATAAACCTGCATAACCTACCTCAAAAGTATGAGAAATAGTACTTGTCGAGAACTTGACACATATCAGCTAAGAGAAGAAACACAAGGCTGTGTGTATACCTAGGTATAGGATTCGGCCCCATACTTGTGCAAGTTGTCAAGCACCGAATTCCGAAGACCGTCGTTCGCGAAGCCTGGCTGCGCCTTCAAGATACATCATCGGTTCTCTTGCAACAGGCGCTAGTAAAAGGCGGTTGATCTAATGGCGCAACCTCTGATGCAGTCATCATCTTACGGCCAGTGCGACGTTATTATGAATCCATCGCTACAAAAAGTTGTTAATGCAGATTTTAATTGATGCCTCTCGAATCACCAAGTGCGCAGCCAACAATTATCTGCACGGGGGCGACCTATCAATTAAACGGTTAGCATGCCACCAACCCTGTCATTCCTCGCGTGTCATCGCAGCACTAGCATGGAATCATCCAACCGGATTCGAATGGACTGTAGATGGCTTGGATGGGGTTCATCCACTTCCCACGAGATCATTGTGGATTGCGCGATCCCTTAAGCAATATCAAATTCCGCGCGGTCTTGTTCGGCCTCCACCATTCGAGGCCTAGCCCCTTGCTGCGCTCGCCTTCGGGGCCGATTATAATCAATTCTAAAAAGAAGTCCGAAGAGACGGTGTAGTTCCGTATATAAATATTGACTACTCACAATTTGAGATCTTTTTTAACCTAGTTAATTTAATACATAGAAGCCGGAGGGAAGTCCTTGGAGGGGAAGAAGATATCCTTTTTCGTGGATGTGCAACGTCGACCTTGCTGCAGGTTTACACAATAAATCTCCGAGGTTCAAGTTTGAAACATCTATGGGTCCGAAAGTACATCCACCTTTATGAGCCATACCTTAATAGTACCTAGATGGATTAGGCATTCATTATTATGGTTCATGATATATGTACTTAGAGAAATCCAACAACACTCTGAAAATGTGATCAAGGTAGCTTTCTTAGACACCGAGAATAACATTATAAGAAACGATATGCCCTGGGTATATGCGGGGCCTAGAATAGGTACTTCAATATTCCCACTCTCCTGCAAGAATTCAGGACCCTTGCTCAGGGGTGCATACCCAAAATTTTCGACTCCCCTATGCAAACATACCGACAGGGGATTAAGCTACTGTACACTGTAAAAAGTAGCCTGGCTTAGCCAAGCGAATAGGGTACATAGCTTCAAATTAGCGTTATTGTGGTCCCGACTCGGATGGGGCGACACCCTATTTTGGAGAAGAGAAAAGGTCGGTACGAACTACGGGCTCATGTATGTACATATATGTATGTAAGTAAGGTAGTAGTAGCAAGGTGGGATGTACCCTGCCCATTCGTAAGTTAGATGGAAGCTAGTCCGTGTAGGTAGTAGGCACCTACACTAGTAGTGTAGCGTACGGAGAGAGAGAGCAAAGCTGTAATGGACGTCGCAGCCGCGAAACGTTCGATGTTATGTATGTACTTAAACTGATTAAACCTTTCTTATCCACGCGCGTATCGGCAAAACTAAAAGTAGAACACCATTTTGTTTCTATCTTCTACCTGCCATTGCTTTTCTCTCTCCTCAGTTTCAGCTTTTCTTCTTCTCCAACATCCTCTAGCTTCTGAGAATGAAGTTCAGCGATTGAAGATATTAGGCAAACAGAAAGATATTATCCGCCTCGCTACGGTATTCATACAACCAACATGACACCCTAGCAGAAACCCGAATCTAATACAAGCTCGCCCGACTCAGCTGCCTTAAACTCCGAACGCAGTAGCTACCAAGGTCCCGGTGGCGCTTTTGCTTCTTCCTGATCAATAATAGGGTATGTTGGTTGATTTTACATATTTTCCGATTATTATTTTACTTTTTTTTTCTTACTGTCGCAATGAATCGGAAGCTCTCGCGGTTGCTGGAGCAAGAGATTAGATGGGTGATATAGAGTCTTGGGAGATATTTGTTGGTCTACTGATCTGCTCTGTTTACTTCCATAAGTGAACACCCTTGTCGACAAGGGCTCCCTCTGCGAAACCTCATTCCCTTGTTATTTACGAAATAGGGGAAGCAGCAAGATGAATTACCTATCACTTTTCGTGGTCTAGTGGCCATTGCAAATTCTCCGTTCCAATCTCCTTGCACAGAGCTCCCATCACATCACATGTGGTCACACTTCCTGTAGACTACATCACGACGAACTATTGTCTTCTCATCTCTTGACGAGCTATCTACGAAAGTGTCTTGTCATGATGTATGATTCATGAAGCCGTCAAGTCTCAACCTAGAGACGGTTCCATTTGTACATATCTGCGTATCTTGACTCGCCAGGTTTCCCCAGTCCCTCCGCGGAATGTTTCATCTGCGAGCTCCCATTCGTTCAATTCACCAATGATCTTCGTGCTCTCTTTTCGGCAATCGTTTCGCATCTAATCCTCTAAATTACTTTTCTTTGAAGAACCTATCGTTAATATTCTAGATTGCGCACGGCTCATACGTTTTGATAACTCCATAGGGTGTCTCAAGCCGTCGCTTTCCTGCAGACAACCAGTCTGCAGTCTTTCGCTCCATCCTGTCGCCTCATCTTAGTCAGGGCGACCTTCCGGGGTCTGCCGTTACCACGGACATCCCGATTGAGAACTTCCCTACCCGTGACTCCACAATGTCGAGTTCTTCCTCTGTCCCTGTCGCAAACACGCCGCGACATGCTCGTTCTAGAACCCAAAGTATCTCGAGCGACCGTCCGTCTACGATCGGCCACAACCTCATGTCGCCTCCTCTTTCTGTGACGCCCGAGGCAGGATTCATTGCTGCATCGGCTGCCTCGCAAATCGTCACCAACGACCATGACAGCCATTCTGAGACATGGTATGATCAAATGGGTATTGAGCCCTCGGAGGAAACTGCCTTGGTTTCACAGAGTGCGCTCCAGCTCGCTAATAACTTTGTTGATCAAATTCTGTTCAACATTATCGCTGTTGCGAAGTCTACCTCGTTGTCTGCTCTTCGCCCGGCCGTTAGCGAAGTCTTAAAGCCTAAACTGGCTAAGGATGCCATCAACAATGCGGATGAAGAACTTCGAGAGTACCTCGGTGGCAATGAAGTTGACAACCTAGCCTCTCCCGTGAATACAGAGACCCCCGGCGATTGGGATCTTGAACTAGTATGGAAAAGGACGAGGTTACGGTGCATGGTCTATTCTTCCCTTGGTGATATGGAGGAGGAAGATGAAGACTATTACATGGAACAGGAACACCTTAGGGGCGAGTCAGATGATATTATGTCGGATATTGTATCCCCAGCGGTTGCCATCTTCTTGACCTCGATCCTCGAGTTCATGGGTGAACAGGTTCTCGTCATAGCTGGCCAGGCGGCGTTCAACCGACTACGTTTGAAATATGAAAAGGAGTTAAAGGAAGGTACTCGAGCGCCAGGTGAATTCTTCGACCGCATTGTTGTCGAGGAGTTGGATATGGAGCGCGTTGCATTGGACCGAACTCTAGGAAGGCTATGGCGTTCTTGGAAGAAGAGGATTCGGTCGCCAACAGAGCCTAACTATTCCCGTCCTTTCTCGCGCAGCTCTACAGGCGCCTCCGCTCAACGGCGTGGGAGCGCCGCTACAGACCACGTAGCATTGCTCCCGACCCCTAGGGATTCAGACCTTGCGCTTGAGGAGAGGGAAGAGCATGATGCTGAGATGGAGAGTGAGGAAGCAAGTCAGAAGTCAAGGCTAAAGAATGTTAATCCGGCCGACCTGCCTCTGCCAGACAGCGATGTGGAGGCTACCTACAGCGATGAAGAGGAATCCGAGGACGAGGAAGACGGTGTCCAACGGCCCAAGAGTTTAATTGTGTTACCTCAATCAACGAAGCCGGGGTTAGAGTCGCCTGGCGTATCTCTAACACATACGTCAATTCGGCGCGTACGTTCCCTTCCTTCACGGAAACGTCCTCGTTACCCTTCGCCTCCGGCTTCTGCTCGCGAAACCGATCACCAATCGTCGCAAAAGACAGGTAAAAATGAGGAGGACTCGACAGAGACACCAGAATCAGAGACTACTGTTAAAGCCATTCCTACAAAGGAAACAGGTGTTGGTAATACTGGCGCTGACGCAAACTCGAACAAGACTAGGAATGAATCTAGGAAGAAACGAGAACATAAGGTAATGGAGGATGATCTACTATCAAAGATAGATACTGGCGTGGCGCCTGCGATCCTGGCCGCGGCTAGCAGCGATGCTCAACAGGCTGAAACCGAGGAAGACGAAATCGATGAATTCGCCGAAGAACCAGAGATTTTGACATCATCACGAATATCCATAGGAGGAAGGAGCTCGCCTGCTACCTCGGAATCTGGAAGACCAACTCCCCTTCTGCATGTAAGATCTAATAGCGTTCGGTCGGTACGCGTCATCGAAGTGCAAAGTCCTCGAAGCCCAAGTGCCGGTTCGCGGGCAAGCTTCATGGATACACAAGATTCGATATTGATTTCTCAAAGAAGATCAACACCACCAATTGCGGAAGAGAATGACACGGAAGTGCCGGTTGCTAATAAGAGAAACGCCATGGTTCTCCAAACCTCATTTGATGATTCTCAAGAAGCTAATGCTGCGGCAATTCAACCGCCTCGCAACCCTAGTCCTCTAAGGAGTGTACATTCACAGTCGTCCCAGCTTTCAGTGCCTACCAAAGTATCAATCCTGAGCGGTCCTGATCAGGAAGGACCTTCGGAAGAGAAGCCGATAACCCCTTTGAGATCAAACAGGACCCCAACGCTGCCAACGCTGCCCGAGAGAAGTACAAGTCGACCGGTTTACGGACGATCAACCTCGACTGGCGCCTCATCGGACAAATCTGCTCGCCGAGGTTCCCCTGAATCACCCAAGCTGCCGCGTCATGTGCCAAGCGAGTCCCCTTCGTCCACGTCAACTAAGTTCAAAGCTGTTCGTACTTCCGAGGATGGAAGCTCCCGGCGTTCTGAAGACAGAGCGCGCGATTTTGAGCAACTAATACAGAGCAACGAGACTTTACAGTATACTCTCACGCCGGAAAATATGCGCGACATTGATGTAAGCCCTTAATTTCTAATCCGTCCTGAACTAAATCTAATAAGAGAACTAGTCGACTTCATCACAGCATACTGGGAGCCCTAAGCCTTCTAACAGGCTTCAAAAGAACGAGGACGCTAAGCTTACTGAGCGCTCTCGGTCTTCTTCTATTAAGAGGTCAGTGTCGATAACGAAACAAACGAGTCTAGGGTCTCATCCTCCCACGGACCTGCCAATCACTGGAAAATTCTCCGGATCGGTTTCAAACCAGCCGGTCTCTGCCCCGCCTAAAAGCCGATCGGGCCCTGCGCCACAGGCGAGAGAAGCGCGAGTTCCTAGGGAATCTTTGCAGGACTTTGCCGATTTCATTCGGTCCACAGGACCACCTGGTGACCACAGTACTCAATACAATCGAGCTAATACGAGTGCCGTCCGCAGTGCCCCTGGTCACGTAAAAAAGAGTGCGAGCATCGATAGCAGGCGGACCAATCTAACCAACCGATCTCACCTTCAAGCGAGGGATGCTGCTGTCAACCCTTCGAGTGAAAACTCTGATCTCATTGATTTTATCCGACGAGGACCACCTAACAGCAACGGAAATAACCCCCGAATTCCTCGCCATGTTGCTCCCTTCCGTACTACAATGGACTCGGACCAGATGCAAATGAGTGGTGCTGTAGGAGGCAAAGCAGTCGATGCAGTGATACCCACCATTCGGAATAGCGAAACGTCCACGAATGCTACAGAGATATCGGCACCATCGTCGATGAATTCACAAAGTGCTCTTTTGAGCAAGGCAAATAAGGTACAGCAGTTTTCCGGTAATGACTTTGACGATGACGATATGATGCCGAAGCGCACACGCCGACGAGTCCGTGATCCTTACGCAATTGATTTCAGCGACGAAGAAGACGAGGATTTCGATATGACTCCAAAGCCGAAACCGAAACAAGAAGAGAGTTTGATCGATTTCCTCAACAACTATCCGCCTCCTCCTGAACCAACACCGCAACCCGTCGCCATTCCAAAGAAAAAGTCTAGTGCACCAAATCTGATAGCGCGTTTAAGATCAGGCGGAGGTTCTATTAGCAAATCATCGAGTGCGAATCCCAAGGGAATTAACCCCACTGATTCAAGGTCTCTCAACAGTCGAGCGGGAGGAAATGGTAGAGGTTATACTCCAATCGTTATCCCGACCGAGGCTAAAAAGTTCGGGGCCGATATCAGGCCGCCGCCAACTGCTCCCAGCGGCTCCATGGGCCGTGTTCCAATGAAGAAATTCGAACCACGGGAGGCTGCCTCTAGTAACAGCCGTACATCGGATCTGGCTAGTTTCCTACGTGATTCGGAACCGCCACCACAGACGCTGGCATCACTTCCATCACCAACCGAGACCAAGAGCAGTGGATTCTCCCGAATGTTTGAACGCCGCAAGAAATCCTCTGCCTATTAATCAGTTTCAATTTTAATTTCATCAAAGCAAAACTTTCACGTGTATAAATTTACGATTTATTTCCAAGGGACCCTGCAGGTATTGAGGATTCCCAAAATCTAGAACTAGGAGGAATGGTGGCAAACTCATCATGGGCCTTCGGCGGGAAAATATTGACCCAATCTAGTCATGAACATCTCTTGTGTGTATATTCATCGTCGATATTAGACAACTACTTCCTTTTCATTCTTCTAGTTGCCTTATTGCTACGTTAGACCAGTTGAAAGCTCGGTCGTCGATACCACATGCTGTATTGTTCGTTTGTGTCGAGCGGAGGTTAGATATGGAATGGTGAAGAGAAGAGACAGGGGGAGGAGATGAGAGGGGAGGAAGCAATATTCGAGACTAATCTCCAGTCTTTGTGTTTGTAGTTTCGAGTTCGAGATGTCGTATTGAAATGAGAAACAACTATCAGCGTTTAGTTAAATAGATAGCTTCAGCGGTCAAGTGGAATGTAGTCCTCAAGTTTATGTAATGGAGGAACAAACTGAAAATCATAGTTAATTGGTTCATGATATATGGTTCTATATAGCATCAACTTTGTTGTACGTCCATGAGCGTACATATAAAGCTCAGTTACGGTTTTGGACAGCTTTGAGAGGATATGCCTTTTTGACACTGCTCAAAAATATCACAGCTAGCCACGGCAATACATAGGTTATGTATATATAGTAGGCACTACCATCGAGAAACATTGTGCATTTATGAATACCCGTATTTGATAACCTTGCTTATCCATTGATCTGGAAACAACTATGCCGAGAAGAAAAGCGTCTCTCCCGCATCTGTCAGTAAATCCTCTGGCTGCAGATGGATTGTCGCAGAAATATCTCGAGACGTGCTAATAAATACAAACTACTGATAAAAATACTAATTTCTCGAGACGCAATGCCTTTGCCTGCCCGCTTTAATAAATGCTTTGAGTCCCTGTTCCCTTAGTCATCTCTCCAACCTCCCTATACGGAGTCGTGTTCATGTCTGCCTGCTAGACTTGTATGTCCATCTCATCTCATCTCATCTCATCTCATCTCATCTCATCTCATCCTCCTTCCTACCATCTCAGTGCAGAAGAATACGCCCCACCCAACCATGCAGACTTGTCCTCTTCCTGTGCTTTTTCTTCGGAGGAGATGCAAGTGCGTCCTGAGACACAGCCAGAGGAGCCGGGGTACGAGGGTTCTCCTTCTCTTCCCCCTTAGCCTTCTTGTTCTTGCGTCGCGCAGCCAAGATAGAGACGTTGGAGAAGTCTCTTGGTAGCTCGACGACTGGGGCGACGATGGGACCTGCAGGAACGGTGACGGAACGTGGTTGCGGTCCCGGAGAGCTGTGCTGGCTGCTGTCTTGCTGATTGGTGTGTGCTTGAGGCGCTGGCGTGGGCTCTTCTGTGTCGAAGGTGTGCTGGGAGGGGTCGCGATGGTAGGTGGGCTTCTGGTTGTTGTCTTCGCCGTGGTAGTGAATGTGATGGTGATGGTGATGGTGATGGTGGTGATGGTGGTGGTGAATGCATTGGGGAAGACTCTCGGGGTGCTCGTGCTCACGCTCTTTGTCTGCACCACAAGAGCTGTCGGTACGACCATGACGGTTCTGTTCAGACTCTTCGTAGTCACTCTTCTCATCCTTCTCACTCTTCTCACTCTTCTCAGACAAGGAGGAACATGGCGTGCTTGGAGGGGTCGGTTCCTGCACAATTATCTGAGGTCGAGGAGGGCCCTTGTAGTCCTCAGGAGTAGGTGGAAGTTCCATCTCGTAGACATCACCCCTGCGATGCTCAATCGAACAGATGGAGGTCGGTCTGCGACGACCACCTCTTCTATGTTGGCTTCTCCCTCGTGAAACCGGGGATCCAGGGCGACGACGCATTGGCAAACGGCCGGGGGGATGAAGCGTCTTGGAACGGTAGCTTCGGTTATCCATGTTATTCTTATTAGCCTTGGCCAGGGGGGAGTCACCTCGTGATTTTTCGATGAGCTTGTGGGCAAGGCCCAAGATGACTTGAGACGTGGATGAAGAGCGCATGGTTGTGTTGGGCTAGTAAGAATTGTGAATAGTGATGTTGGGAGCAATATTCTGGTTATTTATATTTATAACGGTGAGTCCAGGGTGACTTGGTATAAAATATAAATATGGAATGGTATCGGAGATGGCGCACGGTTGAGATGTGAATCGATAGTTTAGAAGGGCGACAAAGTTTGGCGGTGGCAGTTTAATCCGCGGTATATATACGTTGGAAATCCAGAGTTTTGCCTGTCCACCAGGGTAAGCTACCTTTTCATCCCATCTCCACCACAATCAAGAGTAAGAGCAAACGTTAAATGCGAAGGTGTTTATTAGTTATCTAGTGGAGTAACCAGTCGTATGATACAGCTGTACATCTATGATTCCTTAGGCGCTGTCCACCGTGTGAGCTCTAACAAAGAGAGGAAACTGTTTCGAGTGACTCACGTTTGTACGCAGTTTCCTCCTCATAAAGCTTTCAGTTGGGTCCTGTTTTGTGAGCCAATAGGAGCGTATCTCGCAGCTAGGACCTCTTCCGGACTCTTGTCAAGGTCTGAGGACCCTTGATACCGCCGTTGAAGTGCTCTCTCTTCCTCGGACAGCTGTGACGATGTCTCCTCGACCTTCTGCTCCGCTGTTCCTACCACTGCCTCCTTCGCCTTGTTAGCTACCTCTTTGCCCCTCTTAAAGCCATCTGCGATAGCGTTGAAAATCGAGCCCCTCTTCTCTTCCGTCTTCTCTTCAGTCTTAGCTACAACATCAGAGCCCTTAGCCTTCGCATCCACATATGCGCTCTTGGCGGCCGCAGCTACACTCGCGACCTTGTCCTTGCCTTGGTTCAACTTGCTATCCGTATCCGCTTTTATCTGCGCTGCAGCATCCTCTCTCTTCTTCTCCACCTGTTCCTGCGCATCGCCGAACGCCTTGGCCCATAGTCTAGCGACGGCTATCTCTACATCTTCGCGCACCTCATCCCAATCCTTATTCTGCACCCAATGAACAGCGCCTTCTATTTCTGTGTTCCAACGGTCCTTGGCTTTTTCAATGAAGCGTTCGCGCTCGGCGACCGCCTGCTCGTGTCTTGTAGGGGGTAGAGCAGGCGGTAGCGGGTCGTAGATACCTGATATTAGACGTGTCTGTTGCCGTAGAATTGCGGCTTGGTGTTCCCGATTCCGCTGGTGCGCTAGCACCGTCAGGTAGGCTATCGAGAGGGTGAGGGTTACACCTCCAGTCTATCGTAGTAGCGGTGGTTAGTCGATAGAGGCTCAATAGTCTTGAGGAAAGGTAGTATCATGGAAGACATACGAAACCAGTTGTGAAGCCCATGCCGAGCTGTTCGTTATGCGCACTACGGCGCAGGTCTTATAAAATGCCAATGAAACGGGTACTGAAGGGAACGGGGATAAAGAGTGTAGGTTTTAGAAGCTCTCCTCGTAGCCTAGTCTGCAGAGCTGAGCTCAATTGCTCTTTGGACCTATTTATTCCAAGAATTAAATCGAATTTGACGTTTTGTCGAATGACGAAAGAAAGTCGCGCTACCAAATTACCATGTACCTCCGTACCTAACCAAAAACCTTGGGCTCCACAGCTCGGTCCGTGTGAGCTAGACCCAATAAAAATTCCGCACTCAGCACAGTTACTTCGTACCCCGGTCGATCGTTGAACCTCAAATATTCAATTCTACAGTTAGGATCGATTACAATACTTCGAATCCGGGCAATCGATCCAATTGAAGGATGGCGGGAGGTCTGGTCAAATACCGACACTTGAGTCGGAACTCCGCACACCGACAGGCCCTGCTACGGAACTTGGTGACGGCCCTCGTACAGCATGAAAGCATCCGGACGACATGGCCCAAGGCCAAAGAGACACAACGCCTAGCCGAGAAGCTGATCACCCTCGCAAAGCGAAACAACGAGACAAGTAGGCGAGCAGCTACGGGGATCCTATATGTACGACACCCACCCACCCTCTTACCCCCATATATACTTATACCTATACACCAAACCAAATCTTCCAACAGAAATATAGTGAAGATAAAGACCAAAACTAACATGGTTTAGACGCCACACACCCTCCTCCCCAAGTTATTCGGCGAGCTGCGCAAACGATACGCCGAGCGCCCCGGTGGGTACACGCGAGTGCTCCGCACAGAACCCAAGTCGCAATACGACCAAGGCGACTCCGCGATCCTAGAGTTCGTGGATGGGCCGCGGGACCTGCGGTTCGCGATGACGGCGGCGGCGGTAGCGCGCGATGAGCAGCTGGGGCGGCCGTCGAATAAGCTTACGTTGCTGAACCGCGATAAGGTCACGAGATATAGACCGAATGGCAAGGCCGCGTTTGACGATATGGTGAAGCGGGTTGCGGATTTGGGGTTGGGTGGTGGAGCGAGGAGGAAATGGAGTGAAGAGAAGGGAAGTCACTAACTAGGCTAGTCCTACGGTTCTGCTATGATGGATGAGGACTCTTGGTCGTCGCGAGCTCGTAGATATGAGACGAGGGCGAGAATGTCTTGCTACTTGCTTGATCTTAAGGACTTCGAAATTCTATCATATAGGAACGCTTAAGAGGAGACTCTATGTAGGTACCAGCGCTACCTACCAGAGAAGGTATCGGGCAATCTTCAAGACTAGATGGAGGGCTAGTGTACGAGATATGTACCATTACTACAAATACGCGAAGAAGAAAAAATACCCATTTATGAATTATACGGAACTTCGTGATCAAATTATATCTTCTACGTCCATGACACCTCTAACGCACCTAGTTCTATATAAAATCAAACGTATCCCCTCTCTCCTTAATCATTCTCCCCACCCTCTTGCTCCCCACAATCCGCTCCAGCTTGAGCAAATCATACTTCGAAAACAAGGCCCTGACCGTCCCCTTCCCAGGCTCGAGCTTTAAATCCTGCTCGCTCTTGCTCAGATGCCCGCCCACGATCTCCTTGTAGAAGATCGGGTTATCCGGGAGCCCGTACATAACCACGCGTCTGACACCCCTAATCGCATACCGCCTGAAATGGTGCGCGCGCTCCGTATACAACAGGACCTGGTGCCTCCCGTTCAAAAAGTGCGACCTCGCCCTCGACGCCTCCGGCACGTCCGCATACTCGCTCACGGCGCCGAACGCGAGACCCGTGCACGCGGGGTTCGTCGCGAAGTAGTTCCTCACTCTTACGAAGTCGAGATAGCTGGGCACGAAGATGAGCGTGCCGGCTAGGTCCTTCGTATTCGCGCGCTTGGTTAGGGTGGGCACGACGGCGGAGGTAAAGTACGCGAAGCGGGCGTCGGGCTCGGCGGCCACGGAGGGCGCTTCGAAGCGCGAGAAGGTCTGCTTGGCATTGACGATGGGGCGGAGCTCTTCGATGGCGCCGGCGTAGGATTCGGGTTGCACACGCACGCGCCCGGCCCAGTTGGTGCCGAAGCGGCGGTGCAGCTCTGCGAGCTCGGGGGTGTTGAAGGCGGAGAGGACGATGGTCTGGCGGAAGTGCTGCGCCTGCTTGTCCAGGTACCATTCGCGGACGCGGCTGAAGTCGCAGTCGTGCGCCTCGCGGGGTTGGAGGTTGAGGTGCTCGAAAATGTACTCGACGTGCTCCCAGTTCTGCATTAGGAGGGCGTCGGCCTGGTCGACGATTACGATCTCGATGGAAGATAGGAAGTCGAAGTCCATCTTTTTTTGCTTCTTATCCTCTTCGGATCCGATGGCCATGCGGAGGCCTAGCGGGGAGGCCATCAGAATGTCCGAGTTGTAGAATTGCGCAAAGTACTTGATGGTCTTGCGGGTGAACTTGATACCAATACGGAACATGTCATCGTCATTGCCCTCGAAGAGCTCCCTAAAGTCTTCGGGGCGGTCGGACGAAAACTTGGCTTCCTTGTCGAGGTATGAGTCGTCAAAACGTTTCCTGTTCTCCTGCTGCTCCGGCTCGCATAAGGAACAGATCATGTTGACCATCTTGACGGCTGAGTTCCGAGTTGGCAGTAGCATTAGAACTTTAGGTCGCGTGAAACCCTGATCCCTCGGCTCAAAGCCAGCGTTTTCGCCCTCCTTTGCGAGCTTGGCGTTGTTCTTGATGACTCGATCTCGAGTTCTACACTTAAGTTAGCTGAGTATGGTTGAGATATTAGGTAAGAGAGTTCGTACTTGAAGACATGGTTGACACTATGAAGACATGTCATCCGTCGCAAGTTCTCGGCATTTCGCGTTGTTCGCCCGCAAAATAAGATGTCATTATAGGCAAAAGTCAATGAGTAGAGAACTTGCTCCAAATTGTCGAATGTTGGCCGTTTTCGACCGGCTGTTTCGACAAGTCTATGTTTGAGCTTCAAACTTGACGGACCAGATATAGAGGATGGAAGCGGCGCTGATTGAGTTGAATCTTTTCCAGGAATGTTTCTTATTAATCTCCAACCATTCTGAACAGAGTTCGACTGGGAATATTCGTTGGCTTGAATAGCCTTGAGACGCTTTTGCAGTACGTCCTGGTCGGGACTGACAAAATGAGTCTCAAATGCGTCGGACGAATCTGGAATATCCTCATCGTCATCATCGTCCACGGCGATCTCATCCTCTGGTCCCTCCTCCGCTTCTTCTACCTTGTCGATATCTCGTTCTTCGTCACCGTCCTGATCTAGTGCGGCCTCTTGTTGCTCATCCTTCGTACTTGACTTTGGTTCCTCAGACTGATGGTCAAGTTTTCTTCTCTTAGAACGAGGAGCCGATGATTCCTTCGATAAAATCTGCATCAGGGCGAAGTAAGGCCGGCTATTCGCCTGCTCCTGTTCATCTTCTGATCCAGAGCCGTCATTTTCAGACTCTTCATCTGATAGAGGCTGTTCCTCTTCAGGTGCTTCATTTTCTACCTCCCTATAAGAAACGATTATTAAAAACTGTTTCAATTGAATAGATGAGACAATAATAAATCTTACTCAATATCTGCGTATCTCGCACTGTCAAACTTAGGAGCACCTCCAAACGATCTCTTGCCCTTCCCTTTTCCACCCTTTCCTTTGGGGGGCCCTCCCCGACGACCGGCCCCTTTGAATTTGCCTGACATGTTGCAAAGTCCAATAATAAATTAAATAATTCAGAAATGATTCATTTGAGAAAAAGGAATCGCAAGGGGCGGATTAATTTGCTAGTGAATGTGTAAGTGAACTGAACTGGCTGAGAAATTCTAATTCAGCCTTGCAGAAATTCTTATACGTAAGCCACATGATCCCCTGTCTATGCGCCACCACCGATTGTATAAGCCACAGAACCAGGTTCTTCTCCAACCGAACTTCTTATCCTTATCTTTAGGACCCCTGTTTTTTTTTTCAGCCTTGCCCACAACCCGCTGAGAACCCCACTACAGAACGTGAAAATTACAACATTGGCGAAAAAAAAAGTCGACTATTTCGACCCGAGAGAGCAGGAAAACGCGGCGACGCTCCTTTTACTCCAAACGCACCGCAATTTACCCTCTCCTCCATTAGCCGGTTTCTAATCGAAAATTCGCAATCATGGCTGTGGATACGGAACCTTTTCTGCACCTATCGCGACCTCTGGCGCCGACGACTTTGAATTACCAGCACAATATTGCCCCGCTCTCCGTTAATATCCAACCTCAAGTACGTCCATCCCTTGGCATCCTTCACTCTTTTTTGGTCTCCTTCCCATATCCATACCTTAGTCCTCCTATTATAAGACCCATTTACTAACACGAGACGAAACGAAAAGGCCATCCTCTCCATCCTCGACCATGCCAACCGCCGCGACATCCGACCCGCGCCCTCGGCCTCCTCGCGGGTAATCGGCGCCCTAGTCGGCACCCGGTCCGAAGACGGCAGCGAAGCCAACGTCTCGTCGTCCTTCGCGATCCCGCACACAGAGAACGAGGACCAGGTAGAAGTGGACGTGGAGTACCAGAAGAACATGCTATCGCTGCACCTGCGGGCGCACCCGCGCGAGACGCTGCTGGGCTGGTACACGACGAGCCACGAGCTCAATAGCTTCAGCGCGCTGATCCAGAACTTCTTCGCGAGCCCCGAGACGGGCACCTTCCCGCACCCGGCCGTGCACCTGACGGTGTCCGCGGAGGCCGGCTCCGACGTCAAGACGCGGGCCTACATCTCCGCCCCCGTCGCCGTCAACGCCGAGCGCGCCTCCGAGTCCTGCCTCTTCATCCAGGTCCCGCACCGCCTGGCCTACAACGACGCCGAGCGCTCTGCCCTGGACCTGATTTCGTCGGCCCGGGATGCCGAGGCGCGCTCTGCTCCCGTCATCTCCGACGTCGAGTCCCTGACCCGCAGCCTGGAGCACACTCTCGACTTACTGGACCGCGTGTCCGACTACGTCAGCGGCGTCATCGACGAGGAGCGCGAGCCCAACAACGCGCTTGGCCAGTACCTGATGGGAGCGCTTTCGCTGGCGCCCAAGGTGGACCCCTCTAGCATCGAGTCCGACTTCAACAACCACATCCAGGACGTGTTGATGGTGAGCTACCTGGCGAACAGCATCCGCACGCAGATCGACCTGAGCCAGCGCCTAGCGACTGCCGCTCTAGCCAACGACGAGGGCAAGGCCGATGGCAAGGACGGCGACAAAGATGGCAAGGGAGAGCGTGGCGAACGGGGTCAGCGCGGTGGAAAGAGGGGAGGACGAGGCGGTGGCAGAGGCGGCCAACAACGGGAGCCGCGGGAGCCTGCGGAGTGAAAGTAAATGACGAATAGACAAGAATGGCTGCTGCTATGTTACCAAGAAAGGACATGTTGTGTGCTCATTCGAAGCAGGAAAAAAAACGTATGTCTAGCATAGACACGAGGATGAAGGCTAGGGGGGGCCCTAGTACCGCGTGTCATTGTCGCTTTGCTTGCAACCTACTGCATATACGCATGGTCGGGGCTGGGGGTTCAGTCAAAAAATAGTCGCAAGCAGCTTGCGAGATACGCAAGAGGTTATACTAGGCGTTAATTTTAGGGATTTCAGATACTAGAAAAGGACACGCTTTAGTTTTGCGGCAATGAAGACAAATGACAAAAACCCCTGGCTCATCACAATTCTCACTGCGCAAAATTTGAACATTCGAATTCCTTACGTATTAGATCATAGAGAATTATGGGTGTGTATTTGAGAATAATTGGAATGTCTGTAAAAATTGCTTGCTTTACTCTACCATCGTGTCGGCAAATACTATATTAGCAACTCCAGGTAACCAGCCGAAACCCGGGACCGCTCCAGAGAAAGCGGAGTGCTCTTTACCTCAATATGATGAACATGATGCAGACAGACCCCCTGAGCCCCGATGCCTTGAAAAGGGGAATGGAGAGACTTGTCATTCCATCAATACGTCTTGAATTCACCGCTTCGCCATAACGCCGGCCAATGATATCGTAACGACAACCCACCAATTTACGCCGGTGTCATTGTCTCTCTGTTGGTACCCTTTATCCATTCGTCTCAAGTCTTCACCGAAAACAATAAACACCACCAATGCTTGCTAACTTTTCATGCATGTGTTGTGCGTTGCGCGAGTCTTTGTCTAGATTCCAGTGGGAGGCTTCTGCGGCAGAGTGGCCGGATTGCCGTAAGTAGGTAGATGGCTATAGGTCTGACCTGGACCGGTTGGCGGAGGTATGTTTGGTTTGTTTGGCATTTGAGGAGGGGCCTGAGGAAGGTGTGCTGATGGATGTTGAGGTAGATGTTGTGGTGGATGATAAGCCGGGAGAGAATTATTTGATCCTTGCCGGCTCATTCCGTAGCTTGGACCGCCTACATAGGGTTGAGGCGGAGCCGGAGAGCTGTACGCACTATAGGCTAGATGAGGTGAGCTTACTTGAGGGCTACCATGGCCTCCCATGTTATAAGGGGGCATCGGAGGCTGAACCTGCATCATCCCATTGCCAGGCACAAATGACTGAGTCTTGGGGTTGAACGCATGCCGATTGTAGCTACCAGGAATAGGGTGCTGGCTCTTCGGGTCATGCGGGTTGGCATTCGCAGGAAGCTGGCCGAAGGCATAAGGAATGCCAACCGATCCTGGAGTTCCCTGAGGCTGAGGTTGAGGGCCTGGACGGTTTTGATAGGGGCTAGACGAGGGTGGTACCTGAGGGTAGCTGGTTTGCCAGGGTTGGTGCGGAGGGGTTTGGACTGGGCCCCCATAAGCACCCATGGAACCATTGTTTGGGTTGTATCGAGGCGGAGTAGGCTGCGTTTGGGGGGGATACTTGACAAGTTGTTAGCGGCGTGTAACGAGATTTGGCGCGGCTATACTTACTACTGGCATATTACCGTACTGGGGGAATGCATTGTTCGGCATCATAGTGGGATACGGCTGTGGAGGGGGCGCGTATGCCTGAGGCATTTGGTTCGGGTAAGGCTGTTGAACCGGGTTGCCGTACTGAGGGTGCCCAATAGGCACATAATGGGGTGCCCAGTTGGGCTGGTGCGGGTTATAGTATACCTGGTAGTTTGAACGGGAGTCGAAACTCTCAGAGTCATCCCTACGCTGCTTGCCTGTCTTGCCTCGTTTTCCAAGGTTTGACTTGTCCTTGGCTGAGACGGAGCTTGCTCTCGAGATGCCGGTTGCGTCGTCATTTTCTAGAGATCGTAAGTGATATGAAGCAACAGTAGATAGGGTATTTGAAAGCGCACCTGGCGTTGATTCCCCCGGTTTCTCTGTGTTGCCAAAGATCCTTTCCCGAGCTTTGATGTATGCTTCCTCGCGCTCTTCTCTAGTAAGCCTAGCGGGCGGTTAGCAAAATACATGTATCGGACTCTTCCGAAACGTACTTTTCTTTTGTTGGACCCGATTTTTCTTTACCATCACTCCCTACCTCGGAAGTGGCCTTGGACGGGCTTGTACTAGCTTGCCCTGATCCACCATCCTCGCCACGGCGCATAATCTTCTTTGGCAAGAGCTGCGGAGGTGTTGTATTGGTACTGCTATTGGCGTTATTTCCAGCGATGCTGGCCAAAGATGGAGGCACGCGGCAAAATGGAGTTCGATATATGCGAACGGAGCCCTGAACTGCTTCAAAAGAATGGGTCATGTGATAGTAATCAGCAAGTTTGTGAGTTAGCATCCTACAGAACGAATTGTTCGGCGGAAAGTCCATGTAGGGCTCCCTGGTTCGATATTAGTCTCGAATCCCCCGCCATTGTTTATAGGAGATGGATCTATACTCACTTGGAAGATTGGACGAAGTTAATCACATCCTGCTCCAACCGGAGTAAGAAAATTCTATCCTTAGGAGATTGCATAGCTTCAAGAAGCTTCTCATCCGGATTCTGGCCGTACATCGAGGTGAAGGCATCAGACGACCCATTCACTATACCTAGGGTCTGAGGCGGCTCAACAGGAGGTTGCTGGCTAGAGACACCGCTCTGAGGGGTGGCAATGCCCTGGTCTTGCGATTCGGGGAGAATCTGAACAATTCGTCTTTCAGGCATATCGCCAATTCGAAGGCGATGGATACGAGCCACTTCAGAGCCCATACGAGAGTTCGCGATCAAAGAACCCCTGACTGAAAAAGCCTCGTCATCCTCCGCGGAAGCCTTTACGCTAGCGCTGTCATCGGGACGCAGAGACTCCTTTTCGTCGAGCGCAAAAGTAGTTCCCGAAGTAATGCTCTTCCCATCGAGACTAGGCGCCTTAGTACCCATCTCGGAATTGGAATCTGCTCTTTGCGAAGCGTCATCTGATATCGACGCCGCATTATCGTTCTTATTCTGTGGATCGCCTAAGGAAGATGAGGAGCCATTCACAACGAGACTAGGCGTAGTTGAGGCGCTAGCGGCGGAAAGCGAAGCATGTTGATCTTTCCCGCCTTGGGCAAGTTTGGTACTGTTTACCGCCTTGCTGCTAGGGGGAGTACTCGTCACACCGTTTTCCTTGGGAACCGGGGGAGACTTGCTAGTAGCTATCGGACTGCTCACGGGGGGTGTTGCCGTACCCTTACCCGCCCCGGCAGGGTTTGTAGAGGCGGTAGATGACTGTACGCGATGCTCCATGGTTGGTACGGCGACTCTGGAAGCCGCAACAATAGGAATATTCTCTTTAGGTTTAGATGCAACGACCTATAAGATCCGTCAGCTATTTATATATAGATAGGATAGGAAGAGGAACGATGCGTTGAACTAGACTCTCTTCTATCAAAGCTGAAAAGCAAACTTACCTTGGCAAATGATAACTTTTTGGGACCAGCGGTCGCCGGCGGTACGGTCGCCATGATTTGTACGAATCGCGTGTAATAATAAGTACGATAGATAGGGAGTATCACTTGTCCTCAATAACGACAGAATAAAAGCGACGTTATCGCAAATCCCAAAAACCCCGAACGAACAACAAAAATCACTTAACGATCGAAGTGTCCGATAGCTTCGGCGTAACGACGTCAGAACAGCCGGAAATCAGGAAAGAAAATGGATAAAAGCAGCCCTCAGGGAGTATGAAATACGGCTAATCATTGTCGTGATCTGAGTATCTCGAAGACGTATCGGGTAGTTCCTAGGTTCGGAGTATTGAGTCGAAACGGGGGGATTTTGAAGATTCTTAGCTGCCGACGATGAACTGTGTGAGAGTTGCCAAATGATGGTGGTTGGAAAGGATGGGCACTAGAATAGGGCTGTCTGTCAGCAGGGGAAGAAAGGTCGGGGCGGGATGGATGCGGGATAGTACTATGGGAAAGGGAACGGGACGGGTAGGCCAGGCCAAGCCAGATCAGGTATTGGATTGGATAAGAGAAGATTGGTTGGCAATGTTGAGTGGTAGGTCATATAGAGAAGTTGGGTTGCACGAACAATCGCATTAGAGTCCTGGAGTATGGCTCTTAATGGGGACTCGGTCGCAAAGATCTGAGATGATGCGCAGGTGATGGTATGCCCGTATTTGGGTACAGATATCAGCCACCTCAGGCACCAATATCTTGTTCCAAATGACAAATTTCCCTAGGTAGATGTCGGCGATAGTTGACAGCGTGACCGAACAGGAAGAGGAAAAGAATGAGGCGACCCGAGCCTCTCTTCTTATCCTTCCCACGTAAATAGTTTCGCAATCGCACTCAAGCTTTCCGGTAGAAGGCGACTATAGAGGTGTCGTAATGTCCAAAATGCGAAAGGACAAGAGTAAAGACACGGACAAGGCGAGGCCCGAGACGTTGTTTAGATTAAGATCGGAAAATCAATTGTGACGGGAGAAGATGTAGGTTAGTAAAATCAAGGTTTCAAGGTTTCAATCTTCTCCATCCAGGCCCTGTCTTTTAGTCGATGAACTTTAGACACCATTAAAAATGGCAGGGCTTTTCTTAACAAAAACTTGGGGAGGCGCTAGTTAGCGAGTTAGCGCCTCAGTTAAGTACCTGCCGGTAGGAGCCGTGTCCCCTGATTGCGGCTGGTTGGCCCTCTTTTTAGCACCTAGTATGTGTATGTATGTAGGATGTAGTATTTTACAGTGGCGTACCTATGTATCAATTGGCCCGTGCAGTTGCCAATTCAAGCCGGCCAGAGTGGACCTAATTTAGGTTTCAGGTAACAAAAAGTCTATTGTACCGCACAAAGGCAGAGAGGTAACACAATCCGTGGCTTGGGCAAACCGGGCACCGCCACATGCTTTGATCTGACACCGACATGTATCCGGGCTGCCAGGTATATTAAGAAAGGTTACAAGAAAATGTTCTAGATCAAAAATACACGCTTTCGGCCTACATATTATAAATATAGGTAACTAAATGATATCATCTTATTCATCTTCTGGATATGAGTAGGCTGTCTTAGTTATTTCTTTATTTTTACCTTGTGTCTTAAACACCTGCATTCACGCATCAGCCTTTTTCTCACGTCACAACAATCTTACCAGAATCACTCAGCCTCCCAACCATGTATCGTCGAGGCCCACCGAAATCAACTCCGGCCAATGTCCAATGCCAAAAGTGCCTGAAGAGAGATATGTCTACAACTTTCTATTTCTCATAAGCCCCTGCTAACATTCCCAGCACGGCATTACTCGTATGAATGTAAGGCTTCAACACAAGAACGGCCTTATGTCTCGCGACCGTCTCGGACACAACAGCTCTTCAACCCAAAACTAGTTCCAAAGTTGACTAGTGATGTACCGGATGCTCTGCAAAAGAAGTATAAATTCCCTTGGAGAATTGCAATGCGGATCATTGCTAACCTAGTCATAGGGAAGGAATAGCTGATGAGGAATTGGCCAAGAGAGAGGCCGAAAGGGCAAGGAAACGGGAGCTAGAGGAAGACGATTCAAGTGCCGAATCTCCTAAACGTAGGAGATCAGCTTCCTATGACTCTGTATCATCTATCTCCACGAGGCGGTCAGTTTCGCCGCCGCCTCGAGCTCGACAATCCCCCGCGGCTCCCCTACATGTTCTTGGGAGTGGACGCGCGGGTTCGTCTCCGGTCCGGCATGGTCCCCGAAGACAGTCGTATAGCTCCGCTAGTGACTATGAGCGGCGCTACTCTCCAAGTCCTCCTCCAAGACCAGCCAGAACTGGCAGTCCATCAGATAGACCAAGCCGCAGGTCAAGCTCACCGGCACACAATACCAGCCCTGCGCGAAGTCGCTACAGCGGAAGAGATGAAGTCCTAGATCGCAGGTCCCTACGCATTCGGCGTAGAAGGTATTCTTCTAGCCCTAGCAGATCTCCACCGGTACATGATCGTCGACGATTCCGCTCTAGGTCCCCAGATGAACGAAGAGGGCGAGATAGAACTCCTCCTCAACGCTATGACAAGCGAGAAAGTCGGGATGCAGCTCCTACTCGTGGAGACGACCGGAGACGAGGAGCAGCACGACCACGACGGGGACAACGAGAACGCAGCTTAAGTCCCTTCTCCAAGAGATTAGCTCTCACGCAAGCAATGAATTCGGGTCGTTGAGATTGGGTATCATAGTCTTAGTTTTTAATAGGATAAGCTAATTCTACTTGAGCTTGTAATGTATTGTAATCCATTTTCGCCAATGCCGCGAACCAAACGCCGTAACAATGCAAATGAGACCTCATTGGGCCCGTCTATATGGCATCCTCCTCCTCGCGCTCCCTCCGTTCCTCTTCCTCCTCTTCCCTCTCTCGTACCCGTACGCCCTCTACCAAGGCCACACCATCCATACCAGCCGCCTCATCCCTGCCCTCGTCATCACCATTCTCAACAGGCTTGGCCGTCTTCTTCGCAGCCGCCTGGGCATTCGCAATGCGCTCCCTAACCAATTTCGCAATAGCATTATCGGTTCGCACGTTCAAAATCTCCAGCTTTTTGTCCAGGTCCCTCTTAAGATCCCAGTTCGGCTTCTTCGGCTGCAGTTTGAACAAGTCGATTCCCTTATCCTCTTTTGCTTCCTCGGCAGCTTTCTGCTTGATCTCGGCCTCTACCTCAGCCGCCTGCTCTTCTAACGTAGGCCCCTCCATACCGAGCGTGGGCGGTGCCTCGAACCCGAGCTTCGGACCTTTCATCTCGGGATCATAGTTGCGTCCGGACAGGTGCAGGCGCGTCGCGACATCTTTCTCCAGTTCTGGCTCTGTTTGTGTTTGCGCGGGTGGCGACGCGGAGCGCTCTGATTCCGGGGGCGCGATCTCGTCGGCTGGTTGCTTGCGCTTCAGGTTCTTGAGCTTGGCGAGTCGCGCCTTGCGGTCGTCGGCCGCTGCGCTGAGTGTAGCGTGTGATGTAGACATTTTTCGATGGGCCAATATTCTCCTTATGAATTAGAAAAGGTAGAATCGTAAGGGAAGACCTCCGAATATCAGTTGTTGCGAGGCTTGGTAGGAGATGTCAAGATGCAGGTACAACGAGCATTCAATTGGCGTTTATTTGGTAGGTCGATGCTCTTATCGATAAGAGATAACTCACGATAAAGAAATTATCCTTGCAACTTTACGCCTCAGCGCCGGAACTCGCTTTAGGTACATCAATCCTCGCAACCCATCTGCCCGTCTTTGCGTTGTATAATTCTTGTATATTATTCCCACTTTGAGGTTTTCTTTTTCTCTATGGACTACTGTCATAGATAAATTTACTATTAGACTTTCGTATTCTCAGATTAAATCCCCATGCGATGTTCTAGCCGGTGTTATGAAAATGCCTAATCGTCAGCCACATATCGATCGAAATTTGAAAGCTGGATTGGCAATAGATACCCTCTTCCGACGATGTCAACACCCTTCATATGTCGCCAATGCATAGCCCGTCTCACACAATCTCAAGTCAATCCATTCAAATCCAAGCGTTTCCGATTCCACACCCAAGCAGTCTCAACGTCGGAACTACAATCGACATGGGCTTTCCCAGAGGAGCAATGGCGGGAGCCCTCAGTCGAATATGACGTTACGAGACACGTCGAGCCTCAACTACCTCCTCCCCATTCTCTACAGGTCTTGCAGGGTCCACGAGATGAGTCGGTTGCGGAACGAAAACCTCAATGGGATGGGCGTCTAAAAGGGTTTACTCCTAGGCGTCGGCCGGACGTCGCAAAAGCAGCCCGTGAATTACGAGTTACGAATTCCCAAGAATTAAAGAGGAAGATATTGCAATGTCTCGGGGACTATGAACTTGTCCGCGAGGACCTTATGCGCATGTATGGTCTGTCGCGACAAGAAGCTCGCCATGCAGTCAACCAGCTGGAAAGGTTACTTTGGGGACGATACTCCAAAGTCGAAGCAGCTGAACGACTTGATCTATTTCATATATGGAAAAAACATTTCAACGAACTGTTGTATTTAGCACAGAGTTCACACTTCACGACTAGGCCCAATACCGATTCGACAGGAACGGATGACGAGACACATCCCACGAAGCAAGACATAGCGACGGTGAGGGATGTGTGGTTTCGACTAAGCCAAGAGAGGCGCGAGGCTCTATGGCCACAGGTCATAGTCTCCGCATTCCGCTCGAACCCTAGTACTCTCCTCAGTCTTATTCAGGCAACTTTCCAGGCCTCATGGTGTCCAAATTATGCCGTGGAAGATTTGGTCTACTTCCTTTTTCGAGCCTTGGACAATACGCAAGACGATGGAGGCAGACGCCAGCAGGTTATAGAGCTCATGTTTTTCCTGCTTGAGAATTCTCCCCCAAGGTATCTGGTTCTAGAGCAGATGACTATCAAGAAGGCTATATCGTGGTTACCCATATCCAGAGTAGTTGAGCTTTATGAGACTCTGAGAAGAATTGAAGCGCCACTGCATCCAAACACAATGCTACAATTCGCAAGCCGTCTTGCTCGCGAGTCGAAATACAAAGTGCAAGCTGCTGATGTAATACATTCTCTGTCGAAAAGGCCTGGATTCGACATCAATTCGCCAGCAGCAGCCAGTGTCTGTACTACTCTCCTCACATTAAAAGAAGAGGACGGGTTGCCGGAAGATCACGCCGCGCCAGATGAGTTATTCAAAATGCTTTTAGACGCCGGATTTCGTCCAAATCTCCTGAGTTTAACTGCGCTAATGCGCAACTTTTGCATTCGCGGAAGGGTCGAGATCGCGTGGAGTATATTCGACCTCCTACTCGAACGTGGAAACGAACCTGACGGCTACGTACTTTCAACTCTCCTTAACGGTTCGAAACGCTCCTTGGACGTGAAATCCTTTCAACGTACTGTAGATTTGATCGAGTCTCGCAAGGGATGGTCACCGCAGCTCGTTAATGATCTCTTAGATTTCATATATCAAGAGAACGAATTACAAGCAGTGCCTGGGCGTAGACAGCGCAAGAGTATGAGCGCGAAGGCGTGGCGGATGATGGTTCAGGTATACGCAAAGTTTTTTGACCTTGCTCCGTTACAGAAACTCACTTTATTCCCACTGGAGAACCTCCTTGCTCCCGGATCGAACAAGGAGGCACCAGCACATTTAAAACAGCTCAGCCAAGTACTTGCGGCCTTGCCGCCGCGACCAGATGCCTTACTTATGAAGCCAGATAGCGTTACTCTGGGAGTGATGCTCATGGCTCATTTTCGAAGTATAAACAGTCCAGAACGCTTACGGGCCTACTATCACCACATTATGAAGCTCCTGCATAATGATGATCGGACTGTAGTCAGCTTGGTCAAAGATAGGGGGACTTGGATCCATGACATTTTTCTGCGGGAGTTTATGCAGTTCAGACAGACCCTTAAAACCGGGGTCCGAATGGTCCAGAACATGCACGATAGCGCCAAACGAGAAAAGAAGGAGCACGGCGAGAACATACTTCATCCACCGCCGTCGGTCCATACCTATACGATTTTGATGAATGGCCTCAAAAACCATAGGCACACCCGAGGAGTCATCACAGCGCTTTACACGATGATCAAGGAAGGCATTAAGCCTAATATCGTCACTTGGAATACCGTCATTGGGACCCTACCTCGGGAAGGCTACTTAGAGGACACGGTCAGGGTCATGCGATATCTAGAGCATATTGGCCTAGAGTCGAATGATCATACGGTACGGGCAGTCACACGCCTGTCCAAGTACAGGAAAAAGCGGATTGCCTCTCTCTTAAAGAGGCAGAAGAAGAAGCCCGTCCACTTTGGCGGCCAGCTCTCGTTCGCGAAATCACTTCTAAATATTTGGGAGAGAAGGGAGAAAGACGAACAGAACGTAGACCAAATGTCTATGAGATCAGCCCGTAGAATACTCAAGGATGATAGTGAGATTGAGACGCGGAGTACGACTTCTGCTGCTGGGGGTTGAAATGAGGATTGCATGCAGTACCACCGATGGACTGGCAGTAGTAACCCATTCTAACATAGTGAGAATAAGAAAATACAAATAAGAACGTCCATACGAGCCAGAATCTCGACTAGAAGTCGATATCTAAGCTAGACTGCCGAATATAGGCGTCCACCCAGCATCTATCTGTATATAATATATATTTAACTCCGGCTCGAGTGGCATTTCTCAGTTACACTAAACGATACCCCCTTGTCATTATCCTTAACCCTAAAGAAATTAAATTCAAAGCAATCACTCTTCCTCGGTCTCCAAGTCTTACAAACCCATACCTAAAGTATTAAGATTACTTCCCCTTACCGTTATATCGTATCACAAAATAAGCGACCTAAGTAAATACCTAGACCCTTTCTACCAACACAAGAAGAGCAAGGGCTTGCCTTAGTAACAGCCACAAGGCTTACGTTATCCGAGGTGGCGTGTAAGCACATTTTCATTCTATGATGTATCTATCGAACACCCTAGATCCCTTGTACCTCGTACCAATCCTAAGATGCAACAAGAGATATATTCACATATCATGCCTGAACGATCCTGGACCGGCCCGAGCAATCACAAGCTAAAGGAAGCACCATAAGATAGATATGCAAGTGAGATCTAACCCGAAGATCGAGAGCTTATTCCGTGGTCACGTATCGGAGGTAAGACGGAGGGTTGGGTTTATCGCCGAACACTAACAGCGAACAACGCATCAGTAATATAACCTACCCGGTCTCGGTGATCTGCTCTCAGAGCTTCGTAAGTAGCCTTGTGGACTCGGCAGGTTCCGTAAACAGCATCCGCTTACTTCGTAGATACAAGATATTAATTAAATCGTACGTTTAGTCTGCGTATACTCCAGAAAGAGTGCCGTCGAATTCATGATAGGATATATTTGTGCAACAGCGTTTAAGTGCTTACTTTGTACGTGGCTAGATCCTCACGATTCAACTAAAACGCGGCAGATAAGTGGCGTCCGTACTAAGTCATCGTAGCTCCGAGAGTGACATGAAACCTCACATAATAAGCAAAATAAGTAATAAAATTATAAAAATCTCAATAAAAAAGCCGTTCGCTGATTAACGACATCCTTGTTTTTTTGTGACTAAGCGCCCCGACGCCCTCGATGATGCATTGGAAGTCGCCCTCGAAGCCAAGATATCTATACAGGGGGAGAGGGACAAAAGAAAAAACACACACAATGGAAAAGCAGCGGTCTAGCAAGTGGCAAACGTTGTAGCCGCGTAATTCACCCCCATACTCCTCTTAGCTAAAAACGCAGACGTAAGCACACAGTCCGAAATTCCGTCGCCGAATAGAACTCTAAAATCTCGTCCGGTATCACATGGTTTTCAGGTGGTCAAGTGTAACATTCTTGGCACCAAAGCCACTAAGCTACAGCTCTGAATCCGCTGTCTGGCCGGTCTAGGAGAAATTGGTCGATTGCACTCTGTCAACAAGTCAGCACACGTCATTGACTGATGTATCGAGATAATAATCCTTACCCAATCGACGGTGTTTTGGCCATTCAGCATAGAATCAAGCGGTAAACTATTAATAAACTCCAAATTGAAATCGAGAGGGGGTATCAAAGGTTCGTATGAGGGAGATGGCGTGGGGGGAGCTTGTGGAACGTCATTGTTCAGCAAGCTGGCGAGCGAGCCGTCCCGGACTTCAGGCTTCGGGGCTGGCGGCGAACGATTAGCAGCCGGGTCTTGCATTGAGACTTTCCGGAGAATGGCGCCGACAACTCGAGTAGCATGCGCTGCGTCTTTAGAAGTGTGCTTCCTTTCGGACCACATCTTGTAAGACGTCCCTAAAGCCTTTAGCTTCCTCGATCGATCCGCTGGGCTGTATTGTTGTTAGCTAGTAACTAATGGCGCTGTCTTATTTGATCATACCTGCTGGGTAAGTTTTCCGTAAGGTCGAGGCATAAGATCATCGCCGCAATCAAAAAGTCGTGAAGTGTTAGGGCTGAGAGCATGTATTTGTCCTCGTATATTCGGCCGCCTGGTCTGCTCTCCTCCTCGTACTCGGCATGGAGGTCTAGAATCCGAAGAGCCGCATCACGACAAGTATTCCGTGACCTATCATATCTAGGATTGTCCTTCTCACGATTAAGATACGGCCGGTGGAGTACACAGAGGCTTTTAAGGTACATCATCTCCAGCATGAGACGATGCATAATGTCGTAGGTCTGGTCCGTAAAGCTGTACGAACGGATTGGTCTAATTTGTAATGAAGGGGGTACTTGAGCATGGTACTGATGGATCTCGTCGTCTAGTTTGAGAACTTCATCGTAAGGCGGAGGCTGTATTGAGAGTGCAAATCGAATTACACGACGTAGTAGCCGACATAGCTTCGATTTGTAACTCAAGTAGAGAGTGGAAGTGGGCTCAGTAGCCGGTCGCGACGGAGGTAATGCCATAACGTTCTCGTCAAAGTCGGAATCAAACAGATTACTAGGAGACTCGGTATCACACTCGTCGTCACGGATGATCGGAGGCATGCCTAGCTGGAAGGAGAAAAGAACATCAAACACCTCGATGAAAAAGAAGGCCCGTCTACGAAGTTCACCTTCGAAAGGTGTAATATTAGAGAGATACTTTGGGTCTCTGTGATATCCCATGCGTTGCGCAAGACGAGCAACAAGTCCAAATTTGGCCCACAGGCTGGAGTCGATTTCCCTATTTCTTTGTAGCTCCGTGTAGCTATGCAAGAGAAGTGCTTCGATAGAATAAGGCTTGGCAGATAGATAATCTCCTGACACAAGGCACTCAGTTGACAGCGCGACCAATTTGTCGGGTAGGTTTGCCTCTGATTCATCGCATTCTCCTTTCATAATGGAGATTGATGCGGCTACCCATAACATAGAAGCAAGGCAGCTAATCCATAGTAGACTAGCAGACGACGGGTCTTCCCAAAAAGCATCATACTCTCTTTGAAATTTCGTAGTGTGGATGTATGGAGCCGTCATGAACTTATGGCGGAAGTACACTAATATGAGCGCGTCCGTCTTGGTCTTAGGTGGTAGTCGTGCAACAGCCTGCGATAGAGTTATGGGCGCTTGCTTGCCAAAGACGACATCTGTGGTGTCGGGAGCCGCTCTCTGTGGCGGCGGTGAAGGAGTAGGAGGTCCATCTGTCTCATTCTGAAGGATCCCCTGGATATCATGAATGCTATCAAGTATTGAGGCCCAGTGAGTAGCGCCGACATAGTTATGCTCACCAAGCGTGGTAGGGAGAAGAGGCCCTCCTGAAGGCGCCAAGCTTGGTGGTGAGCTCAAATCGGAGCGAGTCTCAGTAGTTTCCGTGCGCTGATCTGAGCTTGAGGGAGTGTCTAGAGCAGGCTCCCGATTGCGCGTCGTATAAACTAGGCCGTTGACCATCTCCTCAAGCTTCTGAAGACGAACCTGGAGGACGGGACGAGACATGGGCTCATTTCTAGACCTGGGATCCACTTGTGGGCGCGAATCCGTGCGCGCCTTGCGAGAAGCCCGAGGTGCATACTCGCAGAAGTTGGCCTCGCCACTTTTGACGCACCTCTCACATGGCTGTTGGCGGTCGCATTTCACCCTATAAGAGGATAAGAGGCGGGAGCAGTGACATTGGGGAACTAAGGACGACTCACTTGCGCGTCCGACATAATAGACAAGATACGGGAGGACGATTGCGCTTTTGTATCTTGCGTTGAACTCCCTCGGTCGGCTGTGCGCGAAAGACACTTGTCTGGAAGCTACCGGGCCGAGAGTCCATCGTGCCCGGTTAAGACCTTGTAGGCTAACAGATGGGATTTTGATTTGAATCGGTCGGAAATAAATCTCAGCTCAAGCCTCAACGAGGGTCAGACGAGGCAGGGAATATTCTCCCCTCGGGGCGCAGGCGATAACGCTGTTGGTTTAAAAACGAGTATACCTGGTCGTCGAGAAATACGGTAGTACGAAGGGGGAAAAATTCAAAATCGAAAGATTGCAATAACTAGTAAATGCCTACAAAGGACTCAATTAACCTTCTTTCAAGGTGGGAGTTGTTTTCCACGGTGCTGTCGGAAACATGGTATCCGTATATCCGGGAGGGACTTGGAAACTCCGTTGCGTTGCGGCTTCCCTACATTAGGTACGTTCCAGGTTTGGTAGCGTCGACTATTACCTAGGCGGTCTTGGCATTTCCCTGATATTTCCCCGTTTGGGTTCTGCTGACGGGTGGATGGATTTCCTAATGGAATCAAATTTATGCCCGGACAATCCCGCTTTATGGAATTATGGAATTAACCAATGTCAGATATGAAATTACAAACAAACCCGAAAAAATTGATTGTATTTCCGCAGACTGTGAGTGGCCAAAAAAAGACGGCGCTAATATAAAAAATGCAGCCAGAGTATGACCAATGAAAATTCTTAGTCGCATTCTTAGTAAGAATGGAATTGACGGGACAAACGGACTTTGAGAAATAAGCCGTGTTAGAACAAGAAACAGTCAAACTATTTATGATTGATACCAGGAGGCTTTATATAGATCCAACCTGAAACCATTTGCAACAATTTACGCCAGGTGCAATACGTTCAAGACCAAATCCAAAGACTGAAAAAAAGAAAAAAAAAAAAAAAAAAAAAAAAGGACAAAATCAAAACCCAGATGACATCAGAGATATCAATGAGCAAAACTTTGGGGTTTGACCGGGGATTGAACCCGGGACCTCTCGCATATTTGCATAGGTTTTCCCTAAGCGAGAATCATACCACTAGACCATCAAACCAGCCATACAGGGAATATCCTGAGAACCTCGCGGTCGCTCGAGACAAATCCCTGGGTCGCACCTGCCAAGTGCTCATTGATAACGTGACTTCCTTCATACTTTATAAATCATACACCATTACCCCGCCTCAATTTCGCAGTACCATTGGTCAACATCATTGAAGTATTCCGAACCAATCCCTTTTCGTTTTCTTTCCTCTCGGTGGTTATTTTCAAACTACAACCATGAATTTGGAATTCACTCTACCAAACTCACCAATTCTGCGTTCTATTTATGTAGATACTTAACCGACTGAGAGTTCAATTAATTACTTCACAGATTTACATTTAAGACATGATTTCAGTAATTTCAGACAGGGTGTCTCTTAGTAGCTACGAAGTGCTCTTCTCGGAGGCGGAATACAAACACGAGTGGCTGTAGGTACTCGACTATCCTCGTTCAACACTTTCGGAATCCGCAAGTATGTACACCTATGAAGCACCCCCGAGAATAGACCTAGTTTCTTATGAGGGAATTTCAGCAAACCGAAGGCGACAATCTTACTTGCATCTTTATGACTCGATTCCTCGTCTTGGCCCGTATTGCACAGCACAGCATATCGCAGCCGTCTTCCTCCGCGTTATGCATCTCCTCCTGTGGCTTACTAGGGTTAGCATGCAGACCGAGCTGAGAGACCCTAGGTCCGAACAAATCACGGTAGTTGAAAATCTTACCCGGTAGCATTCATTCCGACTAGGGCTCTCTCCCTGCCACATTCCGTTCTTCAATCCGAATTTGCCGGCCCCGGCATCCCCCCATTGGCCGGTCGCAGCTTTCGAGAAGACTACGAAGTTACTCGGAAGATTTGCGATGGGTGCAGCAGCGAATAGCCGGCCAGTATTTGTCATGCGTCCTTCTTCCAATGATTATGCATGTACCGTCTCCTCAAAGCGTCACATTGCTATATCGTCTCAGATTAAAACAGCTAGAGCGTCCATACAGCTCCTCTCCACTTAACAAGACTTATAGTCGGTCCTCCGCTATATCCAGAGTGCAGTATGCTTTGATTGATGAACATAGCCACATAATTCCGCAGCTTGGCTCTTATTAACCTCAGATAAAGTAGATACCTAGTTAATTTTCCGCAATTCGAGATCTCGCGACTAGCCCGCTATTCTGAGTATACTTCAGGTTGTTTGGTGCATAGCACTCGCTTTTCTTGAAGCGATTAAGGCATCCTTCGTCAGTTTCGTTCTATAGCAGGTTGTAGATTCGTAAGTGTCGTGCTAAAGACCACATTGGAAATGTCTGGCGGAGGAGTCCTCTGTTGGGCCCAACAGCATATATTAAAGCCATGTGGGCATCTGTCCACTACATTAAGTCATTATCTATTTCTCATGGCCGTACGGAAGTACTAGGTGATCGTTTTACTCAACATGCAACTCGTAACTTTTTTCCCACCACACTCTGACTAGTTATCGTTAAGTAAGTGTTAGCACAGATCCTCCGCTTCTCCTTAGACCGTCTTCTTACTAGCGCCCACAAAAAAATTATATACTCGAAAAGGGCGCAAAAAAGACAACTTAACGTTGCTTGTTTAGACGAGCTCGGCAGGGATCGAACCTGCAATCTTCAGAGGACCGGTATTCGAACGGATCAAACCGAAATCTGACGCCTTACCATTAGGCCACGAACCCGGGTGTTTTCGGATGAGTTCGTTTGCTGTAAACTATGCTCTTATAGCTATAGTAAGTGGGTACTCCTACTAGCCAGAAAGCTCAAGACTTCACCCACAGTATACCCACACGCATAGACATATAGAGCGAAGATACACGTTCGTCTATGGGCTGGTTATATAGGTGAATATATAGGATAGATAAAGGTATACAATGAAACCACTCACAGTAGTAATCCAGAGAATCCTTCTTGAAACTTACTTGAGGAATCTTCAGTCTTAGCCAGTAAACTAGGATTTCTGTTAGAGTTCTCTAGACAGCAAATATCACCAAAGTCAATATGTATAACCTAAAGGACTTGGTTCTTGTGGAGCTTTGCTTCAAGTTCTTTTCATTGTTACGGTCGAAACTGTCGACCTATAAAACAACTTCAGTTTAAAGTCACCTAAGACGGTAGCAGGGTATTGCTATGTATTAATGATATAAATGGCTGTATGCATTAAGGACAATCAAGACTTTACCTGATATTATTCTTATGGTGGGCAGAATAGTCAATTCATAGAGCAGAAAGTGAGGCCTCATGTAATGGGGGTATTAATATATAAAATGCGGTCCATCGGCTTGCGGTCTCTATAACAGACTTTTGTATTGTGAAGATGCCATATGTCTCACTACCTAGCCTTAGTATTTTGCACAATTTCAGCACACACGGGACTCTAAAGTAATATTCTAAAGCCGATGGTAAGCAAATCTACTATATCCTAGGATTTTCTCGTCACTCTACGCTGTAAAGCCGCATAAATGTTAAGTCACAACTAGATCAGTTATTATAGCGGACCAGAGCCACAGAGGAGAAGTGCCTTCAATTTCTTATTTCCCGGGGCGGGAAACAGTAGTAGTGCATTTAATTCACTCTGGAGGGGTACAGTGGTGTCGTGGCGTATGCTTCGAGGTTCAAATCCCCAGTCGGAACCCCGGAGGCGTAACACTACGTAGGACGGGTGGCTCGGCTCTGTCAGAATCCGCTGGATTATTTTTGATGATAATAGGACAAACAATCAAATCTGCTAATTGAACTTTTTTGTACCTTGCCGTACGTGATAGCATGTGGCATAGAGGCAACGATACTACCTATAAAAGGGGTTAGCCGTCGAAGGCAACAATATGCTGGGCCGTGGTGCCTAAAATAACTTACAATGCTACTTAGGCTCCCCCCTTTAATTTCCTCTAGTAGCAAAAAAGGGTTAAGGCGGTTGTTGACTTTTATTTATGGAGTCATTTGACCCCTAGCGAACTGAATTTGGCGATGCCCTCAGATTCAGTAAACTCTTCCGAGGTTTGGCTATCAGCTGACGGAAATTTTATAAGCATGGGGGCTTTATCAATCTCGTAAGTGAACTGTTTTTTTAACAGCGTAAAAGTGCTTCATGATCCCATTCCACTTAGTTTGTAGGTAGTGAATGAATATAATACCGCCGAAAGATCATCGGGTCCGGTGCCCGCGTAACGCTGCAAGTGAGTTCAGGACGCACTTGCGAGCTTATCTGACTGCCTTGCAGTAGCACCATAGCCCCCTTGCAGTCTAGCGGGTAACAATATGGCTTCCTTACCGACTAATGTGAAGTTCGTTGGGCGACGTTTCCAGGCGCCGCAACGTAGTAACGTAGAAAGGGGAAACAAAGTCTGAAACATCACAGATCTAGATTCCATGGTGATCTGTTTCTATTGGCTGAGAAACGGGCCGATGAGTGAGGAAAGGGCGGCAGTCTCGGTAGTTGATTATAAGTACGGAATCTCTCACTTGACGCGCTTAGAGAGATTACGGGTTGAAGCAATCACCTTGTGCGTTGTTACATCATGATAACTAAGAAGCCCTGAAGTCTCATTTTAGGAGGTGACGTCTAAATTAACACTTGCAGTTCGCGAGCGGCTGCAGATTGAGGCTATATCTTAATTTAGTAACCTCCTAAAAATAAGTACCCTAGTAGATCTCCGTGGTACCGAAATTCCTGACCTAGGTACGTCATGAGCAGTAGCTAGGGTTGGATCGCAAGGGAGTTCAGGAACCATCTGACGACTGTTGGAGTCATAAGGCTTAACGCTCCTCCGTACCCTCAGGTACACCACCAATAGGGGCGATGTGATAACGATATAGACACGTGCATGTACCGTCTAGCGGTTGATAGTCTCACTCACAGCGCGCCAGCTTCGTGGTACCTAGTGGGGGTACCATAACCCTCTAAGGATCTGATTGCCACGGATGACCTCGGAAAAGGCCAGGCTGCGAGATAAGTTTAGGTCGATGGCTCGTAGGCGCTTCTGGAAGCTGGGGAACATAAAGGATGAAGCTGCTCGGGCGCTCTCCCTAATGGGTACTGCATACCGATACTGAAGGTACACCTAGCATGCATCTAGGATGGCGGCGAGACGCCGCCCATCTAGCTTTTCCCCAGACCAAGGTACTCAACCAGATGAAAGTAGCGTCGTAGTGCCACCTTGGTGCCTTGCAGGAAGGATCATGATAGCGGCAGACTGGGTAAGGCGGGTAGATTATCTGCAAGTGATGCAGGATAAAAATAGGCTTAAACGCCCGAGTGGTAGAAAGATGTTCGCGGCATGCAAGAATTGACGACTCGACGTTCAATTACGCGCATGCGTGAAAGAAACCTTCTCGAACACACCGAGATGCCAGGGCGCTTAAATACCATAGCGGGCGGCTATTGGAGACTGGCGGCCTGTCATTGGACAGGAGAGAGCTAATAGACTGTTTCCAATTTGAGAGGGATCTTGAAGCGGTGTGGGATCTTTTTGGAACTTCTCACCTGGAATAACCTTACAATAGAAAGAAACGAATTGAAAGACACAAGGAAACAGTGTAGGATCCTAGCAATGGCATGCGCTGATTTAAACTGGCAAACATGAGGCTCAAAAGACGAGTCCAATGTTTATGTTTAGGTCGGCCTGAAGTCTCGACCATCCACACGGTAGGTAACACGGCCACTGAAACCATACGGTAGGCGCTGAAAAGAACCATTGAGTTTAGCGCGGATAGATCATGTGATCGCCGTGACAGATATTAGTCACGATTACTTGAACTGTTGAGTCTCTCCGGTACATGTATACGGTATATGTAGGTACGTGCAGGGGTGTAACTTCCAATCACCAGTGTGGTACAAAGCGCCGAAGTACCAATGAGGATCTCCACATCCAGTTCCAATACAATCGATAGGTACTGAGGTACGTGGAGTATTCTTGCCGTCAAATCGGGCGAGGGGTCACCTAATCGTCGTCCTCACTCTTTCTCCCAACCTGAAATGATCAATATTAACGCCGACGTTAGATGAGATCTTCTTTACCAACACCAGCCACGAGGAACATTCGCATACTATAATTTTATCCATGGATCAGCCAACATCCGTGGATTACTTCCTCATCGCGCCGTACCAACACTTGCACACCCCTGTGCTACCCATTCATTACTTACATGCTCCAGTGTATGTACGTATGTATACACTATACACTACCGCATAATACCACTAAGGTATGCACACGGTCGCTTAATACTCACATTAGCTCTTTTTATTTTACGCTCTTACATAGTAGACAACGTGGTCAAGCTTGCGACTTGTCACATTGTAATAAGCCTTGCCTGATTGTCGGTAACTAGCCCATTACCTAAAAAAAGGAACTTGTACCGAATTAGCAGCATAGAAAAACATCATTGATGGCAAACTGACCAACAATGCTGGTCCGCACGCGTCCGCATAACACCCACTCCCTTCTTCCTGGAACACCAAAATGCTCATTCTACACTACGTATTAACCTGGGCATACCTGAGTTGACGAATCCTTCGCCAACCCCTTACAAGTTGTACCAACGCTGAGACCTAAACCACTCCATCGGGTCTATTATCGCAATAGTTACCATTTCATTCAGCCGCCTCCTTGCGTGGCAGGGTCACGACCTTCAGGACTTTTGCCCTAAGCACTTAGCATGTTTATGGTTCCCTCTAGCTTGTATCCTGCTGCCTTGTTGCCCTTGTAGCCTTTAGTGTTGTCAGAGCGCGGGACGGCCTCCGGGCGTGCCTCGCGCTTACATGACGGACGGCTGTTGGTTGTGACCCTGCAGGTTTACACTCAGAGCTTAACAGGGTAACAACGGACCTTTTCCCGCTTTGACTGTGTCACTTCCTCACTCCTCCATCTCTTTATGGCATGGTATGATTTTGATATTGTTCAGGACATTCCTCTAAGTTTGCAGGCAGCGCGCACCGTCGAGTCTCACAGGACCGGCCCTGATTAAGACCAGCCTGAATAAGGCGTCACCTGGGCACAATAATTAGATTTGACAGTGTCGTCTACTCTACGATGTTTACTATTCAACGGTTCGAAATCTGGCGGCGATGAGATGAGGCACATTTCTGCTCTGGGTCCAATAGGGATCGTTCCTCTTTACTTTTTTTTCTTCTTTGGAAGGGCTGATGGCCCCCAACCGATGTCTCGACTTGATAGACCGGGGAGCTTTCTGATGGTTGTACTTACAGCCTAGCAATAACTTGCATAGTTACAGGCGGGCGACAGTATCAGAGCACAAACAGTAAGAAAAAAGCGCGTGCAGATCTCCGACCGCTACTGATAAAAAAGTTCTTATTGATTTCGGCCTCATTGGATCCCGGGTGCCCTCGCTCGTCAGCCTGACGCAGCATTCTACACTTCCACCTCCGCTTTCCAGTGTTAGTGTCATGAGGGGTAGCAGTGAACCTTATCGGGGGTCGACGCAAGGAGACCGGGGAACGACAGTGCTACGTACAATAGCCGCATGAGAATCCTTCTATTCTAATGCACGGCTTTCATCACAATACCGAAAAGCTTCTTGTGCCCTACCAGGCTTCTAAGCGGGTCGCAGCTCGAACCGTTAAATGTTCCGCCGATTTCTATTCTAAGAAATCCGGGCCTTCAGATGAGTTTATGCGCGGATGCGGACGATCGAGCGTCTCGTCCGATGTTGGTTTCCCCTGTCCTAAACTAGCTACGAGGAAAGATCTCCGGCCAATGAGCAATGATAAGCCGCTTAGGAGCGATCACTTTCCCGAACGGCGGCAAACCCATCTGAGCAAGGTCTCGGACGATTCGCGACAAGCGCTTTGCGCTCGCCCCACAGAATGTGCTCCAGGAGAAGTACTTTGGAAACACTTGCGAAAATGCCAGGGTCACGAAACATCGCGGCCCTCCATAGTAGATTGCTCAGTGACAAGGAGGGATACTACCGTAGTGCTAATATTATCTCCTGGGTTTAATCATAGGTCCACTTGGTCTGAAGAAGTGAAGGGCATGATGTTCACACAAGCTACCTATTACAAACGTGCTTTCGGACGAAAGCAAATTGATGCTTCTTGTGCATCAGGGCCCCCGGGGGTTGTACGGTGCCCCAGTACGTGCCGTGCGCGGCGCGCTGTCTCTCGAGTCATAGTTCGAAGGGTGCTATCCGGCCGGCAGCTTGCATGGCAATCTACTATAATCCAAAATGGAAGAATTTCCGGAGCTAAACAGACCAGCATGTTGCAGCGCCTGGATCGATTACGTCGCAGTAAGATCTAGGGGAAAGGAAACCGAGGATTCATATTATCATTCCTTTTCAGCACTGTTTGCTTTGTGAAGGATGTAGCCCTACACTATTTCTTATTTCTTGACCGAGCGAGACCCCGGGATAATGACTTACGTACCTACGTCAGCAAGCGGTCGTGTCGCAAAGTTGCACCGCCGCCTTCGGCTGGCCATCAACAGTTAGTCCTTTTGACCTAGGCGGAGGCCTGCCGTATTTAGCGACCTGTTCTAACGCCTTGGTTTAGGTTTCAACTTTCGGGGTTAGAGATCAATGTAACGCGTGAACTAATACGAGAGAGATTTGTGACAATGGGGCGAGCACATGCGCTAGCAGCAAATCAGTGACTTCTTGTCGGCTCTAGACGCGGGTATTCGCTGCGCCCTAATAAGAGCCCATGGCATTTTCGACATCACACGCTCGCGCCAAATTGCATGACAGCTGCATCCCTGTCTTGGTTCGCCCATTGGCTGGGGACGGAGTACAACCAGACTCACAAACTCCTCTGACCGCACCTGCCGGCAATGCTCCAGGGTCGGCCTTTTCTGGTTGGAAGCAGTGCTGCCGCAAGACTTGGCGAGAAGAATTGGCAGAATTCCATACCCAAAGTGGGAATCGACGTTGCACCTTGCTGTGCCGCCCGCGCACTTCTACAAGATCGAGGACCCTTCAAACTACCTAGATCCTCCCAATCGCATGGCGTCTCCCTGCACCCTTGCTAGACTTTCCAAGCCCACCAACGCGTATTTTGTGCTATTTTGATCTTTTTAAATGTCGTGGGTTAGGAGAAATCCAGGTCTTGGGACTGCAGACCCGCGGCTAGGCCGCAAGAAGCGGCCTTTATTGATTCATCAATGCTCTGTGCTCTATCTATCGCGTCGAGGTCCTAGTAAAATCTAAGACGACCATAACAACGGATTTGTCGCGGGCCGAAAGTACTGAGCCTATCATGGTCTACATTTGAGACGAGAGGTGAGGAATAGCGAATCGGACATCTCAATGGCACTGATGAGAAATTCCGGTGCAACGTTGGAGGGGCCAGCCGTTGGTAACATGGAGGGGGGAAACCCTAAGAGCACGATTAGGTCGACGATATTGATCCACGGCGGGTTGTGTATGTCTTGGATTACGAGCAACAAACAACGAATTAGACAGAATTGATGGATCGAGGCTGCACGGAGGGAATAGAGTGGCGCGTTCTCCGCAAGGCTAAGGCTACATATACATGTTCGAAGAAAAGCAGTCAGAGTTCGGTACTGTTAGGGTTTAGATACTGTGTTCGTCGTATTCTATGATGAATGCTCCTGCTGCAGTGCCACCCGGTTCAGATTCGGTGACATCGCATAAAGAGCGGCGGGAAACATGAGAAAGACTAGGTACGTAAGGGTAGGGACGAAATAACCCAACATACATACATATATACATACCCCATGGGATATTGGTACATCTGTACGACGTCTTGGTCTTCGCTTGGCTTAGGTATTAGTTAGACGCGAAGGGCCAGACTGGTGGCAATATTGAGACAAAGTATATGATTTTATATAGTAGGTGTACGGTTGGGAGGTATGTATGAGATGTATGCATGTACTATAAAGTATTTAAAATAGTTACATAGGTACAAAGCAAGCCCGGGATCCACCGCGGAATTGGAAAAAGTGTCTTAAGATTCTAGCGCAAGCGGAAGTACTGTAGTACATAAGACCTGGTAAACACAACCTTGTAGTAGCGCAGGTGCGGATACCCTTGCTCAAAGCCGAAGTTCCCTCGACTCGCTTCCAAGTTCTCATAGAACGCTGTTGCACATCATCCTGGTAGGTACTTCGGCGCTTTGTATCCTCAAACCTACAACACATGCGCACGCATACTCTCGACCCTCGACAGCTTCCAAGCGCCATGCCGCCCAATATTGGGGCAAGCTACCAGGGTTTGACGATCTTGTCCGGTACAAAAGTATCGAGGCATCCCGCGAGGATGGAGATTGTGATCATATCCTTTTTTGGGGGGATGTTTCTCTCGGTCGTCTTGAGAGAACTACAACTTTTATCAAAAACTACGCATGTCTAATTGCTTGCTTTCGTTCCTTTTTTTCCCCAACTTCTTTTCCACTCGTTCGCTGCCTTGCATGTCTGCATGCTAGATAAGGTACATACCTCATCCATAACTCATAAGTACTGTACATCTGTCCACGTACTATATCTGATCACTTTTGATCAGTTCTTGCCCTGGCTACATACCTGCCCTATCCACATTCGTACCTACCTTACCTACCCGTCTTACTTTATCTATCCTTACCTTTTTTACATCACTTCCCGCTCCGCCTGGGTCCTGAGCTGGCTAGCCACATAATTTTTCTTATATTTTCTTATACTCCCCCCCCTACTACTACTACCACTACAGCTGCTGTTGCTGCCCACTGCTACCACTACTAGGTGCTACTCTGATTACTATTACCCCAATTGTCCTATCGCGGATCGCCTTTTCCTTGCTCTCTATTCTACCTTCACTCGTTTTGTTCCTACGTGGTACTTTGGTTACATTGGAAGGGAGCGAGGGATCGCCGACGTTGGGACTTACCTCGAAGGGAGAGAAGGCATCCTAAATCGTTCATTCTCACAGCAGGCGAAAATTAATCGCGCGTTAAATCGCCAAGCGCTGGTCCCTTTTTGTACGCATTAAAATAAGGGTCAAGGGTCTTAGCATAAGGAACGAGTTGGAGCCAGAAATTCCAATATAAGCTGGTTCGAATTTGACGAGTTGCATCGTGGGCCGGACCGCACGATAATAGTCTGGAGTTTCTTTTTTTCTCTCTCTTTACCCACGCAACCCAAGCAGTATATATACTAGGCTCAACTATAACTAGCAAGAAAAGAGGGACTGTCCCTGGATAGGAAGTACATTAGCAAAGGCAGGCCACGCACAACCGTCTAGGCGCAGTAGCCTACGAGCTTGTTGCTTACACCGCAACACAGCACTACACAACATACCGCACCAGCCCTTGCACGTCACAGTCGTATTACGCAGCCGGATTCAATAAGAAAGAGGTGCGGCTCGCTCACTCCCGCTCGCTTGCACAAAATTGCCTCCCCGCGCACCCGTTTTCGAAGTTCGTCGCAGTCAAGAAAAAAAAATTAGAGTTGCAGATCACCCATTGTCCAGCGCCACGACAAGCGCATCGCTAAAGCCTCTGAATTTCAGCTAACCGAGGTCTACACGCTAGTTCTTCTTAATGTGCTGACTCCCAGGAACGCCAATTCGGAAGTTTTGCAAACTGCATTGCGACCACGGTGCGGATTATCAATTCTGGGAAATTTCCACAACTTTTGGCTCGCTTTTTAACATCTCGGCGTCCGCCACATTTTCTTTACTAGCTCTTTGAACTAGTCCGCACGTCGACAGAAGCTACGTACTCCGGCTTTCGCCCGAACTATACCGGCAATCAGATCCGAGCTCACGAACAGGGCTCCCGTTGTATTGTTGGGTCTTACATGCCAACGTCGGTGGCTGGAGGGTCTAATCGCACGGCAACTATTTTTTTCATTAATATAGGTCTGGGATCTCAAGTTCCTATGCACCTCACGCAAGGTTGCTGGGCTGAAGACATTGTTGGACGAAATATGGCAACCTTCACTGCCTTGAACGGGGGTGAGCCGAAGGGCGCCGAAAGGCCTAGTAGTAGCCCTACTTCGATACGCGCAGCCTCCGAGGAACAATCCCTTCGCCAAATAACTACTCAAGAGCCAAAAGTCGGAGAAGTCTCTACTAATCCAAGAGAGCACTGGTCAGGACCTAGCCCAGATCGCTCGTCTTATCAACCCACTATTTATCCGGATGTCGAAGGAACGCATAAGCGCAAACGATCACTCTCAGATGAACCGCGTAGGGAAGGACCAATTGCTAGAGATCGGGAGCAGCCATCCCAAGTAGAGTCACGTGATGTGTATTCCACTGCGCACCGAGAACGGGAATATAGACAATATGGTGAGGAAAGTCGAGAGCATCACGAATCTTGGTATGGGCGGCAAGGGCATCCGGACGAGCGTAACACATACGACCGACAGGGCTCCGTAGGCATGGTTCCTTCGCCGAACGACGAGCAGGTTGGCGATACACTACGAAGAGCGAATACCCATATGGATTCTCAACATGATTACACAGCGACGAGCCCCGATGGTGACGATAACTCGGTGCTTTATGGAAGTACTTCTTACACACCAGAGCAGAGGAAAGGAGACGCTGTAATTCAGTCAGACCCCAAGAAAAGGAAGCGCAACTTTAGTAATCGAACCAAGACTGGGTAATTAGGATCTTCCCGTTTCATCTATCTAATTACTCTCGTATTAAGAGCTTATTACTAACTTTAGAGTATGGTGTGGCCGGTTCTGCTCTTAAGTGGCGTAGGTACGTGTAGTTACCTTCACACTTACGGGCGAGACATCGGCTGTCCATACAGGCAATATAGCTGCTTAACATGTCGAAAGAGGAAGAAGAAATGCGATGAAACAAAGCCACAATGTAAGTTCCCGTTAGATATAGTAGCCTAGATTTCACTTACTTATGAATGGAGTAGGTACCAACTGTGTCCGAGGCGGATTTGTATGCCACGGATATCCCAATCAGCGAGGTTACCCAAAGATGGAGAATAAGCCGGCCGCTGTTCCACTCGAATCCAAGGATCCTAGTTACGTTCCTCCTGGTGCCTACGGAATGCCTCAGCAAAGTAGTTATCCGATTCCGCCCCCGCCGCCCCCAAAGCGTGATCAGCCGTCTCAAGCTTATCGCGGCCAGCCGCTCCGGATAGAACCAGTACAAGGCCGGCCGATTTTACCGGACGACGGTCGGCCGCCGGTTTCCTCCACCCTTCCCACACCCACTCCGTCTGCTACAAGTCCGGAAAACAACAAGTTATCTTCGATATCGTATACCAGTTCAGCAAACGTGTTCCCCACTCCCATAAGCGCCACAAGCTCTACTATGCAGTTGCCAACACCATTGAGCAGCGTCAGCGTCGACCGACATAAAGATTACCAGAGGGTACCGCCACTACACGACCTTACGAGAACGGAACACGAGGCGTCGCATCCTGGCTCGCTTCCGCAAATTAACATACTCCCACCGACTCGAAGCAGCAGCCCGCCAACTCAAGCTCAACCTGCGCCTCCGCCCCCGCCTCCACCGCCTCAACCAACAACCACAGCAACCGATCCTCAGGAAGCAGCCCGGCTAGCTCTGTCACACCCTCGTTTCCCTCCCGAAAGGGAAAGGACGCAGAAGGAAGAGATGCTTAGAGGATGTCAATATTATCCCTTTGATGAGGAATTGGTACTAGAGAGGCAAAGATGTAGTGCTGCATGCTTCAGATTCAACAACTCGACCAATCCCAACGTCGGAGTCTCGGCATCTGAGCGCTCGCGCCTCTTCCGAGAAATCTTGAACCCAACGGAGCCTATCTTCATGGACCCGCAGCTGATATCTTCTATTAGTCACGCTGGGAGAGTCGGACAAGAGGTAGTTGTTGAGGCGCCATTCACCTGCGACTACGGTTACAACATTTCTATCGGCAATAACGTATTTATCGGCCGTAATTGCACCATTATTGATCCTATGGAGGTCATTATTGGTCACAATACTTATATTGGACCGAATGTCAGTCTTTTCGGTGCCACTTTGTATACCGACCCCAAGAGACGGAAGGGCAGTAAGAGCCCCCACATAGGCGCATCTATATTCATTGATGAGGATGTGTGGATTGGGGGCGGTGCCATAGTCCTTCTCGGTGTTAAAGTAGGGAGGGGAGCAACAGTCGCTGCTGGCGCGGTGGTCACGAAAGTAAGTCATCTAAATAGGAATTCTACATTTGGGTATGATACTAATGAGAACTCAGGATGTACCACCATTTACCGTCGTGGCCGGCAACCCCGCTCGAGTAACGCGTGGCGCATAAGTTGGGTTTGTTTTATGTTCTTTGCAATTTTGCGAATTGGTCATGATACCCAAATTCGTTATTGGCGTCTGCACAGGTACCCGGCTTTGCGCATTGCTTTTACGTCTCGCAAATCTCCCCACGTCGCACAGTCATCAGACGTTCTATGTACGACTTGGGACCGATATTTCTGCATAAGCAGGATCGCGGCACCGGCGACTCCTCAGCCTCTTTCATTTCCTTCCGAAGGATCGCCAACTACGAGACACTGGCACGAGGTACAGAGCGAGGGCGATGCGTTTACTATATATGGAGGATAGGGATACATTTGATAGAAAGAGACCTGGTAGCTCTGGAAGTTACATGGCAATGCTGGCTGGGGTGCCAAGCCTCCCTTTTTAATTTTCGGAGAGGGGCATGTATGAAGCGTTCCTAAGTAGGTACTATTTTGCTTTGCTTCTTCGCATTGCGGAGTGAAAATAGGGATAGGGATAAGTTCGCTTAACGAGATGACGGCCTTCACATGGGTTTACGAACGCACGCGGGCGGGCACTCTGCTTATATACCTAGGGTGGGTAGGTAGCGCGCTGTAACTATCACCCACCCCTTTATGCGAAGACGAGGGTCAACGAAAGAAGAGCGACATGGCACGATATAGATCTAGGTTTAAAGATACCCGGTTTTTTTCTTCTGACTGCGGCTTTGCTATTTTGCTATCTACCTACCTAAGTATCTAGTTCTGTATAATATGGGCAATCGATGGGCTTTTTAATGCTGTTGTTTTCTTTGCTGGTGATTGTTGATAAGTTAACCTTCAAACGTGACTAGCTAGACGTACCCAGGCATATTAAGGGGACCGACTTGTTTGCGTAAGGAGTCATAGCTCTAGTCTTATTCAGTTCATTAAACTGTGAATAAACACTTGCCTTAGTTAGGTTTCTTTTTTCTTTCTCTTTTTCTGTTGAGAGTTCTTACTACCTTAATGGGGTTTTCAAGGTAGTACAACTGCCCCTTCCAGGATGGATAGGGGTTGTGTGGGTAGGTATAATCATCGGAAAGTTTATTAGACTCTTTGATAGGGGTAGGTAGCTACTGGCTTAATGTGATGGAATAAGAAGTCTCGAGTATTGAGGAATAATAACTCGCTATAGGCTTTTTAATAGCTCATATCTAAACTTAACCTTGATTTCGATGATGTACATGAATTCCACACAGATCTTCATCTAAACACAAACAAGGCCTAGACAGTGTTATCGAACGGGTTCCTATTCTATAATGGACGAGGAATAACAGAATCACACCAAAGGGAAGAGATAATTCCACTGCAGTCAATTCAGACAATGCTCGGTCGATCTTCAATGTCGAATATGTTAACCAACCTAACGAGATACTCTCAAGCTCCGATAACTCTACCAAGGCCTACAACTCTGCCATACTACCTGTTTTCAGGCTCTTAACAACATGAGCCAACGAATATATATATTTACCTTGTCTCCAATACGCGATCAATTTAAATGCATCATCTACACGGACTACGAGTCTACTCGATGCCCTCTATAATTTTAACACCTCGACCCCCTAGAGTCTCAGAGAAACCAAAGGACAATACATTAGAGACACGCTTAGCAATACCACGGCCCCTTAGGTAGTCAGAGATGCCAAGGGATGGCAACAACTTATTATCGCCTATAAATTGGTCCCCAACTTCGTTTAACACATCATTGGAGCCAAGCGATAGGCTCTGTTGCCTTGTCCACATAAGAAACACGAAGCTGCGTTCGACAAGCTGACGGGCCTTTCATTTCAGAACAGATCGAATAAATTATACCATCATGAACGGAAAAACAGGCGGAAATTCTAAAAATCCAGTCGTCCCTCATGCGAAATAATATGAAAAATTACAAAATTCCATGGCAGCAGACTGTATTCATCCTATAAATATCTGCTGCAAGGTACCATTCTTTAGAAGAGGTTGCCTCGGTCTTCAAGTCAGCAAGAAGCAACTTAAGAACCTTAACGAAGACTGGATCTAGGGGAAATTCCATCTGGAATTGACGTTAAGACCATCCGCCATAGGGTGAAACAAGAAGAGACGTCTCTCAACATATACTCTTCCACACAGCTACACATGACCCAAGGGTGCCAAAGGGTCATTCATTCAAACATATATCATCACAATGTCAGACCCCTCCAAGATTCACTGCGATAATGGATGCTCATGGAGCGTCGGGGCGTGTGCCTGGCTACTCAAGCCCAACTTCATCCGAGGACTAGAAAAGAAGTCTGGGTAGTGTGCCCTAGGCGAAGGTGATGCTAAGCCTGTTGAAGCCGACAAGATGGCGATATCATTACTCGATTCAAGGCATGACTCTCATTCTACACGGTGGGCGCCGAAGAGCCTACCATATACAAGTCCCTTTGGCCACTAATACAAGGCTACCTAGACCTCGCAGGCGTTGTCGCTAGCAAAGCAGACGCCGGATAAGGCAAAGGCATCCCCAACGAGGCCGAAGGCATTCAGCCGACGCAACCGGGTTTGATGGCCAGACCATACCAACATCTTTATAGCCTTCAAGGCACATCGTTACCCCCCATTGCGAGAAGCTAGCATTGTTCTCAACAACAACAATCCCGATCCCGAGCGTGGAATGAATATCGTAAATCAAGTCCTCCCTCATTTCTGATCTTCGAGACCATTCGTTGTACCGAGATGGGCATGATCCTATACGAAATGATGACTTACACTGTTGGGAATGAGTGTCAATTCTTTCTCAATCCAGATCAGGTGTATCGTACTCATTCACCACAACTTATCAGTCCAGCCGGAAATATACTTGAGATGCGTCAGCTTGCTCTTTCGGAAGGTCGATCAACATTTGAGAACGACTTATTACACTGGAGAGAACATGGTGCCTGGCCGGAGAAGCGTACACCAACTGATTGGGCAACTTCTCCTTCGAGGACAGGTACCACGACTCATTCATCAAAATCACCATTTCGCCTAATTAACTGGTAGCTTCACTCCGATTCGTTCGGAGGACCTCTGTGCCATGAGCAATTATCATACTATTTCTAGCTTCACTCAAAGATACCTTGGCTGCGCAACTCACTATTATTTAAGGCCCAACTAGGCTATTGACAACACCCCTTGTGCTTAACGAGGAGCTTACAAAACTGGCAGACATATGACGCTCTAGATGAAAATTAAATCTTCGTTCGCCTTGAGGAACGAATAATTCTTTCCAGAGGCCCTTGACAACGGCTATAACATTGTCTACCTACATAGGTCGTCCACAGAACCAACACCAGCACCAGTAGACTCGCTAGTAGCGCTACAACGGTCAATATCAGTCGTTTAAGAGAAGGTCTGGAGCTCTTACAGAGCCGCCGCTAAGCAAGCCTGCGAAGATGCGAAGGCTCAAGAGAAGGAGGCCAAGCCAATCGCCGAGAAGTCGAAGCAGGAGGAACGCTGGGTGATAATGAACGCCCAGACCAAGGAGGAGAAACTCAAGGCTTGCCTCCATTCCGAATTCTGCGCCAAGGCTCAACACCGACTGAAGTAAGCGAAGCTCTTTACAAAGAGTTGTTTTCTCTTATCGGCTTCTTGCGTGCTCTACCATTTCCACGACTCCCGCTCAAGGAGCCTGGTCCTCGACTGTTGGATGATTGGAGGCTAGCCCGCGATCAGCGAGCTCAACAACGTTGCTCTGTACGTTCGAGCTCATACCCCGTGCGCGCAGGACCTCCTGTCTTGTGTGGAAATGTGGGTAGAGCTGAGTATATCCGTGTCATGTGGCGAGCTGGTGGTTGTGTTGACAGATTACAAAGTAATAAGATACATGGGAGACCGGTCGAATCCCTTTGAGGAATCATCATCCGGACATCATCACCATATCTGGAAACTGATTTTCCATTGCCATTAGCTGAGCAAGCCTAGCGAGTTGCCGGAAGCTCTTTGAGAAACTCGTTATGTGCTTCGGAAAGCTCGTCAGACGATTGGTCGGACTTTGGGAATACAGCTCAACAATCACCCTGTCCCATCGAATTCGAATCAACCAGACCCATTCACTGTAGTTATAGACGGATTTGAAGATATCAGATACTCTTAAGAAAATAAACTCTAAACTTATTGTAACCCAGCGTACGATAATATGACTTTATGTGAGCTAATTCATCATAATGTATGGACCCATGAGGATAAGAGCCTGCTGCTTAATATACTTAACCTCGCTTATGCTACAGACAGGATCGAAAATCTACGGACATAGTGTAGGGTCTAGACTACACGGCATTCATGAAGTCACATTTCTTAAGACTCTGGAAGGTAACTTCGTTGTGTGACTGGCAGCGATGACCAACTTATAGGTGGACGAGAGCACCAGTTTACGTCTTCCTAGAAGGTTCTGACCTAGTCTTTCTCAAGACTATAACTTAGGAGACCTTAGCCAGGTAGCCAATCGTACAATCTTTACCAAGAATGGTCCCGTAGTAGACGTCACGTTCCTGAAATAAGGGCAAGTTGCCTACATATCAATTCTCTGATTCAAGGCATACTTTTACCGTATAGTGTTATCATGGTTTCAGTCATACCATGCATTCCAGGGATCTTTTCCCCGTATCATAGGACTTAGCCTAGCCAAGCCTAGCCATGCCATGCCATGCCCCTTTCCTTGTTCCCCTTCATACTACCCTCCTTATTCGTACTACTGCTATGCCCCTATTTCTTCTGTCTCTTCGCGCTCTTGTCACTAACACCGCTCATCACACTAGCACTTCTCTTGTGTCCGTTGCTGCTAGTTGGTCGAGTGCCCTTATCCTCAGTAGCATCCTGTTTCTCAACACCGTCTCCATTCGCACCGTCGCCGTTGGCCTCGCCATTAGTCACCCCATTCGTAGCAGGTGCCTCGCCATTGACTTTCTCACCACCACCACCACCACCAGCAGTAGCGTCACCATTTGCAAGCTTAGTCCCATTAACCGCACCCTCACCATTCTTCTCCCCATTCGCCTTAGCACCATCCCCCTCCGTCGGTGGCGCCAACGTCTTCTCGAGCTCGACCTTCTTTGCCTTCTCCGTTCTGAGTTCGAGGTCAAGCTTATCACACACCTTACGCATGTCGAGAAGAACGTTGATGCGACTGAGCAGCTTCTCCATCTGCTCGACGACGGCGCGCGTCGGCATGTTAGGCCTACTGGGGACATCGAGCTCGGCGAGCGTGTTGGTGATGCGCTGGTGCTGGGCGTGACTCTTAGTCGTGAGAATCTTGTTTATACGCTCGTACCGGAAAGTAGGGCCTGACGGTAGCCGGTCGTGGTGCGATACACCGTAGATCTGCTCCTCTTGCTCCGTGAGCTTCCTACGCTCTGGCTGTATGCCTTTCTTGGCGGGGCGCTCGGGTCGCTCGTTGCCGCCAATGGAGTCGCGATGGCCGGTGGAGGAGGCTGCGATGCTCTCGCGGCGGTTTTCGGATAGAGGTGTAGAATTGGGGTGGTTGGAAGGGTGGCCAGAGGGATGTGCTGTTGAAGGGGTATTCGCTCCGTTGGCTTCCATGAGTGACTTGCGCTTCTTAGTCTTGTCAACATTCATGAGATTCTGGAGTAATGTCTGTAAACCAGCACTAGATTTGAATGCATTGATGTCTTGCTCAGTATGAGGATAGTCAAGGCGGTTATAGAGCTCCCGACGCTCCTGATTGAGCTTTTCTTGACGGGCCAGAATGCGTCGAACTTCAACAAGAAGCATCTCCTCTTCCCGAGCTTCATCACTGGATCTTGATAACGCGTCTGCTGCAAACTTCTTGCGCTGTGCCTCCGAGACCGGATTGAAATTGGCCATGACCTCGTGAAGCGCAAATTCGGCTTGGGTCATGTATTGGACAGGCTTCTGAACTGCCATCATCTTCGCCGCCACCTCGTAATATCGTGCCTTCAGGTCTTCTAATGTTCGAGGTTTAGGTGCTGGGACCACAGCCGTGGTTGGGTCGGTGCCATCTCCTCCTTCTCCATTCGTTGTCTTCTCAGGCATCTTAGGTTGATAGTCATATCGGTCCCATATTAGCGGCCAGCGAAGGTCGAAGTCCCTTACGAGACCAAACAGATAATCTGTTTCCTCTTTCGTCCAGTCATTGCTGGTTAGGTTCGAGTTGTATTGGTCGTCGCTGTATTGAGGAATGTCCACCTGCACATTAAACTTGGCGAATCCCGAGTCCTCAAGTTGCTCCTCTGGCTTAGCTTCTTCCGCACCAGCTCCATTCTCGCCATTCCCACCATTCTGTCCATTCTGTGTTTTTGCCTGCTCCTCCGTTTGCTTCCTCCAATGCTTCAGATGCAGCGACTGATCGCCTCGCGCTGAGTTACGGAACGGGCGTAACTCCCATCGCGCGGCGGGCTTCCTGCTTCCAAATCGTCGTTTCTTGAATGTTGATAACTCCGGTACGATAGCGATAGGATTATCACCTCCTAAGTTTTGCACCTCTCTTGCTAAGCCCTTCAAACTCGGTCGCGGGGCACTGGTCTTCTGTTTTTTTGCAGGACGCGACCCCGCGTCGAGCGGTAGATTGAGGACGTCGCGAACGTCGTGTGAAGCCATGCTTGGATTATACCAGGATGGCTTAAGTTATTCGTGGCGCGATATTTACGTGGAAGTGTAGAAGTATGGATGGATTGATGTATGATGATAAGTTGGAGGTTGAGATGCGTGGGGGTTTCGAGGGTAGATGTAGATGGATTAAATTAGGTAAATAGATAGTAATACATGGCAGAGAACAGAAAAGGCTCTAGCGGTCAATAGTGGGGATGCTACGGGCGCGGATTCGACTCGTTCGGGGACCAGATGTTGACGTTATATCGGCGTTGAAATCGAGAACGGCGGGTTCAATTTTGGTGTTGTAAAAGTTGAGAACGAAATCATCTGCACAATATGCGTCAAAGAGGAGTATTGATAAACAGGGGTACCTCTGGACTATATCTGTTATCTGTTATCTAACAACACGTGATAGAAAGGCTAGCGTATCGATATGCCCTGTTGCATCCAATGCTAGGGCCCCCTTTCTAGCACTTCCAGGTTGCAGCTACCACTGTACTTGTAGCACCTATGCGACCCCTGTTACTGGCCATTTTTTCGAACGTGGCACCTTGGAATCTGCGAGGCTTCATACGATCCAATTGACGACCCACGCAAAACAATACCCTATCGACCAACGATCGAGGCCGACTACCTATCCCAAGCGTGAATGAATTCCGAGACAATCAATTGAGAAGAAGGCACTCAATTTACCATACTATATAAAAACTATGAGGGTGCTTCTCCCCCTCTTAATGCTGGGTTCCGTCGCCCACGCATTGTACTTCTTCCTCGACGGCACGCAACCGAAATGCTTCTTCGAGGAGCTGCCCAAGGACATGCTTGTAGTCGGCCACTACACAGCCGAGGAATGGGACGACAACACGCAGTCGTGGCAAAAGCACGATGGTATCAGTATCTACATTTCCGTTGAAGTTGGTCTCCCTCCTCGTCTCCTTACATTCCCCTACTCCTATCTTCCCCTAATTGCCCTAGAATCTTAGAGCGGATCTACTAACCACGACTACAGGAAGTCTTCGACAATGACCACCGCGTCGTTTCCCAACGCGGCTCCTCATCCGGGCGCTTCACCTTCACATCAGCCGAGCCGGGCGAGCACAAGATCTGCTTCACGCCCAGCAGCAACTCCGGACGCCCCGGCTGGCTCTCCGTCCTGCAGCCCAACGGCGGCATCAAGCTGACTCTCGACCTGGCCATCGGCTCCTCCGAGATCCACTCCACCGACAAGACCAAGCTCATCGACATCTCCGAGCGCGTGCGCGACCTGAACGCCCGGCTTCTTGATATTCGACGGGAGCAGATATTCCAGCGGGTAAGTGTTATTCCTTTACTTTGGTCATACCCATAAAGGAGGAAAAGAGGATCTACCGTTCTTGCGGATGAGAAGAAGCTAGCTACTAGGATATAGGCGAGACTATTGGATAGTAATCAAGCAAGAGTCGTACTAACACCCCAAACCGTAGGAACGAGAAGCCGAGTTCAGAGACCAGTCCGAATCGACCAACTCGCGCGTAGTGCGCTGGATGTTCATCCAAATCGTTGTGCTGGGCATCACTTGCGCGTGGCAACTGTCTCATCTGCGATCCTTCTTCATCAAGCAAAAGCTCACCTAAACCACCCGAGCCTTTTAAGGGTTCATGTCGATATCAGTACGCAAGGGGAGTTCTGGTTTATGGACGAAAAGGGAAAATGCTATCACGGTTATGTGGCCAATGATAGACGCGAGAAAGGTAGTTTTACGGGACGGAGGGTATGCTTCGGGTGTAATCACTGGTTGGTCTTGGTGTATCATAGCATACCCTATAAAACAAACCAACAAGACATACGAGGCTTTATGTCTAATTAACAGAATGTCTCGCCTTCCGGATCTTGTGAATGTAAGAAATAGGCTAATATATGAGAATACGATTGAGTTTAAAAATGTCTATTATTACTACTTCTCTGATCAGATTACGAGCTTCGGAAGCCGGGGACCGATTTTGCGCTGATATACTCTGCTGTGTGACAGACGTTTATTAGGCATAATTCAAATCCCAGAGTCTATCCTTTCGAATTGGGTCACGATGCAGTCCTCAGCATCGAAATCATTATGGAAGTCTTTTTGCCCTATGTCCTCTTCTACCAACGCAAAACCAGTGCTTCTTGCGCACTTTGTCTGCGAGATCCCCCCCTACTATAGCCACTCTTGCACTCTCCGTCTTTCATATACTACTTCTTGCTTAATACACAACCCACACCAACTCCGGGTCTTCTTAATTCTTCGCTTTTCGCTTAATTATGAATGGTTTATAGAGGGATGGATAACAGGAAAAACCAAACCCGATCCCAATGCTCGCCAACGGTACAAAAATCCCACCAGCGCCGATGCTGCGCTCTACTATTAAATTTGGCCTGTGTCTATCTCATCAAAACGAGAGTCGTGAAAGGAAAAGTGATTCGTGTCTCGGGTTGCGCCAAGCCTGGTTCCTAAAGGGAATTCATGCATGATCGATCATCTCCCCAGGCCTCCTAAGGGATATTGTTCCGCGAAGATGCAGAATAATCTGGGCTGCGAGTCATGGTATTGGGGGTATCGTGCTGTCTTAAATACACAGCTCAAGTGTGGAAGCCCTGTCCAGGCATATTGCACACGCATCTGAAACCCATGAAACAACTATGATTGGTGACACATACAGCGACAAGACGGAGCTGGGTAAATACCCTGACGATGGAGGCCCAGGATGCATTAAAGGTAGTATAAGTCGGCGCAGGGAACTTCATCCAGTAACGTCTCCAGTCCATGTGAAGTCGCTAGCATGCCATGGCGGACATGTTTAACCTATGATCACATTAGCTCTAGTCCATATTTCAAGTGGACGACACTTTGACTAACCGCAGCAAAGGACTTTCATGAATTTTTGGAATCCCGTCGGTTGAGGCTCCGATGACCTCCCATTGCCGGGCGCTGAAGAACCCATATTTGTCTGCTGCGCCATCCTGTTTGGTAAGTTTTGGTTGCTGTTCTGGAACTGGGCTTGTGTTGACGGAGTTGGTGTAGCCATGTCCCGAAGACCCCCCACCGCGCTACCTCGCTGGGCTCCCATGGCGCCGGGGGCGTTTGGCCGGCGCTTGTCCGTCGGCCTGGCTGGAGACGGAGGTGGGGGCTGCGCGGCGTTTAAACGCTCGTGAGTAAGACCGCCAGGTGTGTTAACGCGGGATTGGTTATGGAGTTCTCTGGCAGAGATGCCTGGTTGCTTGTTCGGGTTATGATAAGGTCCCGGCTTGTGCATGGCATCCCAGCCCTTGGATGACTCCTTGCTGATCTTCATCCAGTCATACTCGCCATCTTCCACCTCGCCAGTGTTCTTCAGAGCTTGAGTGAAGAGCTCACGTAGATAGTCGTAATCGGGAGTATCTTCGAAGCCAAGGTTCCTCACGTAAGTTAAGTACTTGCTAAACTCCTCCGGAAACCCTTCACACAAATCCTTGATTGGAGTTGTCTGCTTCTTCTCTCCAATCTTCTCGTACTTCTGTTTATTCGTCGCAGCTTTCAGTCCCTGCCATGGGAGACCACCTCGTAGGAAGTACATGAACACATGGCCAAGTGCTTCGAGATCGTCTCGTCGGGACTGCTCACGACCTAAGTGTGTATTGATACTCATGTAACGAGCAGTTCCAGATAATGATTTTCGCTCTCGGTATGGGATGTGCTGCTTTGTCTTCGGATCTCGGTATTGTTTAGCCATGCCGAAGTCAACAACATGGATTACATTGGCAGCCTTAGTCCCAGGGCGACCGATGAGGAAGTTGTCGGGTTTGATGTCTCGGTAAATGAGGTTCTTCTCGTGAATGGTTTGCACTCGGGAAAGCTACAATTCAATTTAGCTCTGAACGTCGATCAACTCAATAGACTCAAAAATATGACCAACCATTTGCTTCGCTACCATTACCACTGTCTTGATCGTGAATCTCCGATTGCAGTGATCGAAGAGGTCCTCTAACGACGGTCCAAGCAGGTCTATGACGAGTATGTTATGAAGACCCTCCTGCCCAAAATAGTAGACATTTGGGATTCCAGCTGCAAAGCGAGTTCGTCAGTTACGTAAATCTTGAATGAGGCTATAATACATTAGTTGACTTACGACACCCAACAAGTATCTTGTAGGTACGGTATTCATCTCGTAATTGCGGTGCATCACTCTTCCGGGGTTCCTGCAATCATTCTCAATCAGCATACGCTGTAGGTGGTTACAAATTGACCAAGGGGAACGGTGTCGTTCCCAAGGACAAATGAACGTCGAGTGATCTTTACTTACAAACTTGATAGCTACTTGCTGGTTATTCAACAGGTTGGTACCCTCAAAAATAACACCAAAGGACCCTTCACCGATCTTCTTTCCTACTCGGTAGTGTACACCGACGACATTTGACGAAGAGGAAGCCATTGTGGGATGTCTAAGGTTGTCGCGGACCTACGAGATTCGAGGACCAGAAACAACGGGATAGAAACACAGTACGGTCGGAAGGGGGCTACAGTTGAGCAAGTGTCGCTGGTCCGACAGCGAGTATCTAGGATACTCGAAGAGACTCAGGAAAACCGAAAGCTCATCCCTCGAGTAGTGATGATTGAGCAGGACTCGAGAAGTCGAACTGACGGATTAGTCAATCCTTGCCAGATTGTTTGTTGGGTAAAGTTGATCGGTCGGATGGGATTTGAGGTGACAAGAAAGTGAAGATCAGAAAGGAGGAATTTGGGGGAGAAGCGGTCGGGGAACGGCAGTGGCTCGAGTGGCTCAGGTAGTCCAGAATGTGGAAGTGCAGGTGCAAGCGGGTCCCACTGCGCCGCGGCCCTTTAGGTACTTCAGTACCAAATCAGTGCCAAATACGACTGGGTACCTTCCTACTAGCCAAATTGCAAGCCTATTTCAGGCGGGGCGAATGTAATTTTAGGTAGAGCCAGGACCACCTGAATCACTGCCACTTTAGAGGCTTTACTGAAAGCAGACAGTTGAATGGCTGGGCATTGGGGCATTGGACGGGGGGGAGCCAAGGTTCACTCGGCCAAGAGTCCAGATTCCAACAAGAAACATCGGAAAGCCACAAATTCTGACAATCCAATTGTCAGTTGCTTGTCCATGTGAGAGTAAATAATAACAAAGACACATATGTAGGGTACCTGGGAAACCAGTGATGTATATAATGAATATGTGCTTACAAACTGTTGCTATGGAATTCTCATCATTTTGGTCTTCCAAGTTATCTTCATTGGATGTAATAAAGAGTCTCGGAATGCCCGTTGATTGAGCTTGACCCCTGGGCCCCCTTAACTGAGGTTCTCCAGGGCTCTCTACCGTACAGTATGGATATTTGTTGGCCGGCAAAACGATTGCCGTCTTGGATTGTACAAGTATGTAGTTTAAGCGACAAGCGAAGCAATACGTTCAAATATTAAGCAAGCAGATTACTATTTTCATGATGTCATTAAAAGTCATTCTCTACCTAGGTATTTTATTATTTTTTAAGATGAAGTCAAATGAGAGCGTTGAAGAACACTCTAGAGTACAAATGAGTTACTTGCCTCGAAGACGCTAAAGAAACTCGGAAGCGATGCATTAAGGATCGGCCATGGCCAGCCAACATGTATGAAGGGGGTGGGAGATGCGGCCGATCAGAGCCCGTTAGAGACGCATATTTCGACTTGCTATGACTCTTTTATCGAAGTGTCAAAGACCGCCTCGAAATATATTCTTTGTAAATGGTCCCTTACACTTATAATATTGTTAATTCAATAGTAGTTTTTTCGTGAGGCTCGTCTAGCCTTCATAGTAGCTTTTGTTTATCGTCTTCGAGAAGACCGAGAGAAGGGTCCAGATCGATGTTACATGTAGGTACCTAACAAATCCATGCTAGTCCGGGAATTGAAAGCTGCAGTTGGCCAGATCTCCATCAAGACCCAAGGGCTATATTTTACCAATTATCGTCTTTCAAGGTCACCTCCTGACTCCTGATGTCCTCACATGAGTCCTTTTTTAATTGTTTTATTCCCAGTTTCTGCCAGGTATCATGAGCACATTGGACTTTAACATCTAACATCTGTAGTTAGCAGTTCAACGGCTATCGCCGATCTCAGTGCATATTAGATTTAGAATCTGATCGATCTACCCGTGTTTTTCCCCTTTTAAGTTTTTAGAATATGATTTCGCTAAATAGGTGCTCACCGGCTTAGAAGTCTCTAATAATAGATGCGATAAACATATATACAGCATTCGGTACATACATGTAGGTATTGATAGTATTAATAGACCGATAGTCCTTTAATAATATCAAGAAACCTGCTACAAATTTTTGAGATACATGTATCTTAAGGCTTGACCCTTTAGAGTTAGTAGGTTGTAACGAATTTTTGCTAGCTAGGGACATATATTTCGATTTAATAACGGCCCTTACCCCAGTATACCTATGAGCAGCTCCGATTGCGATCCACTTACATTCAGGAACTCTCAAAATTCTACAAATGTTGGTGGTTGAGATATTATCATAAATCAACAGAGATTCTTGTTCCAAGGACCGCCACCTTAGGTACCTTCAACCAATGTAGTCGGGCGACCAATTAGACGCCTAGGACCATCGCCTGTATCGGACCACCAAACAAGTTACCGCCCTGCCGAAAAGTGCTCGATCTCCAATGAGGAAGTTCTGTACGATCACAAAAACAGTATAGGCAAGCCTCCTCTCGCCGATATATGATACATTACACGTGTATATCAAGACCGGAATAGCTTATAATACGCAGGCTTGGCTGACAACTAAGCAGTTTGCTACTCATGTAGCGACACGTTGGACCCCAATGTTGCCAAGATCGTCAACTCCATAGCTGAAAACAGCCTTACATACATGCCGAGTTTTCCCGCGCAAGCAGAGCTGAATCGCAGTTGGTTCTAACAATCGCAGAGATGGATGAGTCAGGTTTCAAAGTGAACACCCGGATTTTCCCTATCCAGGCAGGAGATAAGTGGCGTAAAACCTGAGGCACCTAGGTATACTAGGCTCCGTGCTTTTGTTTCGACTTCATCCCGTCCCGCGAATGTGTCCTTTCTTGATTAAGGAGGAAATCTGAATCAAAGTTCCCGTAAAAAGGAACATTGTCACTTCTCCTGTCTCGACCTCATCGTCGGAGACCTTTTGTAACCCAAAAAAAAAAAAAAAAAAAAAAAAAAAAAAAAAAAAAAAGGAAGCTGAGCACCGTCCTTACATCGCAGGGTTGCCTTGTAAGACAGCAACCGCATATAATCCCATCAGCAGACCAATCAGTGCATCTCAGGTCTCACAAGATACCTAAGAACAGTATCACTTCCCCAAGTGAGATCCACTCAGGGAAAGCAGGCTAGAGAAGATTTCGCCTGCAATCTCCCAATTGGTGGTTGCTTACAAAGGAATCCATGTTATGCGATCGCATAGCGAGCTATTATAGATGTATCTCATGTGAGTCAACGCGCGTTTATCAAATCGTATCACCGCCTGCCTTGCTCTGTGGTTTTCGGAAGTTGATGGTTGATAAATCCTAAGGTCTTAATAAAAACCCTGTAAGGCTTATAAAAGCAGCCGTTTCTCAAGTCTTAAGTACCGTAGCAGCAAAGGGTAGTTATAAATAATGATTTTTTATATAATAAATTATAATCCTTATAATAATTCTTAAGTTAAAAACATATTATTTACTTTATAATAATTATTTAACTAATAATTATTATTTAATTAATAATAATTATTTAACTTATAATAATTATTTTTATTAAAATAATTATTTTTATTATAATAATTATTTTAATAAATTATAATTATTATTAAAATAATAGTTATTTTAAAATATAAATATAATATAAGTAATTTATTATTAAAAGTAATATTTATATTATAATACTTTAAGTTATAATTTAATTTTATTAAAAAATATAAAGGAAAATTATATAAAATTAATAATAATTATTTATTAATACTTTTATAACTATTTTATACTTTAATTTATATAAATAATTTTAATATTATTAATAAAAATTAAATATAACTTTATTAATTTAATTATAATAACTTTAATAATAAGTAATTTATTATTAAGTTTATATATAATTTTTAAATTTAATAATTTATTTTAAACATTAATACGATATAAAAATATAATAATAGTAAAAATATATTATATATTATATATAATAAATAAAAAAATATAATTAATATAAGTAAAATTATTTAATCTTTAATATTAAATATAATTGCCTTAATTAAAAACAAAGTAATTTTTAAAGGTATTATATTTAAATATAAGTAATATTAATTTTATTTATAAATTATTATTATATTTATAATATTATATAATATTTATAACTTATTAAACTTAATTTTTTAAGCTTATTAAATTTAACTATATACTTTTTATATTATAAAATAATAATAATTAAAAAAGTTATAATTTTAATAATAAGCTAATTAAAGGTTAAAAATAAATAAAATAAATAAGCCTTTAACTTTTATAAGGAAATAATTTTTATTATATATAAAATAAATTATTTATTAAGCTTATTTTTTCGATATATAATTAATAATAATTAGGTTAATATATTTATTATTAAAGTATATTATTATATTTAATTTTATATTTTTTATTTTTAAATTAATTAACTCATTTTTATTTAAACGAGATAATATGTTTTTAAATAAATTAAAATATTTCTAATATAGTTTTTATAGCTTTATAATAAGTTTAAAATTTTATATAAAAAATATATTTTAAAAGATTAAGTAAATTATAAGTTAAATATTAAATTTTATTAATAAAATATACTTAATATTAAAATAATTCATTTTATATATATATTATTTAAAATATTTATATATAATTATTAAATATATATTTAATTATATATAAATATTACTAATTTTAAATAATTAATATACTTATATTTATTTTTATTAGTTAATATATTACAATTAATTGTTAAATTATACTTTTTTATAAAATTTATATAATATATAATAATATAAATATTTGGTTAGCTTATATCATTTATATATTAAATAAATTATTTTAACTTTTTATTAATAAAATTATTATTAAAAATATTAAAAGCTTATACTTTAAAGGGGTAAAATTAAATAAGTATAATTAAACCTAATTATAAAATTAATAATTTAAATATAAAAATATAAAACTAGTTAAATAACACTTTTATTTTTTTCATTATAACTTTTATATTATTATAATTAATTTTTAAAACCTTAATTCTTATAAAAACAATATTACTTTTTATAATTATAATATATATTTTAATAATAATATTAATTAAATTACTATCATTTATACTTATTTTTTTATAAAAAATAAATCTAATATATTTAAGCTTAAACTAATTATAAAGGAATATTAATATAATAATAAACTATATAATATACTTAAATATATTATAACTTGTTAAATAATATTTAAATAACTATAAGTAATATTTATTAAAAAAGAACAATTATATTTATAAATTATAAAAATATATTATTACTATTATATTTATTAAAATACCATTGTAAAAAAGAAAATACATAAGATTAAATAAGCTATTATACTTTAAATATATAAGATTAAATAAACATAAAAAAATAAAGTTAAACATTAAAGATATAAATTAAAATAATAAATAAACATTTATTATATTTTATTAAAAACCATAAATATTTTTTAAACCTTTATTAGTTAAATTATTAATCATATAATTTTATATTTATTTAACTTAAGGATAGAATTACTTATATATAATAATATTAAAATTTAATATAAATATAAATTTAGTAAGCTTATTTTTATATATAACATAATAATAATAATAAAACTTAAATATATAAAAACCTTTAAAACTATAATTTTTAACTTATTATAACATATTACTTATAAAGTATAATATAAAGGCGTAGATTATAATTTTAATACCTTAAATATTTATATTTATACCCTAATCGAGGATTTTAAAAGTCCTAAAGGATTTAACGATATTTGTAAAATTAAATCTATAAAAACCTAATATTAATAAAAATATACTATTTAATTAAAAACATTTAACAATAAAAAAGCTAATTAAAATAATATAATTACCTATTAATAACTTATATAAATTAAAAAATACTTTAAATTTATTAATAAAGTTAAAATATAATATAATTATAATAAGCTTTACATTAAAACATTACTAATCTCATTTAAATTTAAATTTATTATAACTATATATATTAATTTTAAGCTTATTATAAATTAAATAAATATAATAAAAAGGGATAATAATTTTAATAGGTTTAGTAAGGAATTTATTATTAATATTTTTATTAATAATTTTTTAATTTATAACAATTATATAATAAGTATAATAATACTTATTTTCCTAATTTTTAATTAAATATATAAGATTTTTATACTTAGGTTAATATATATTATCTTTATTTTATCCTTTTAAATTCCTTTTATTTAAATTAATAAGGATTGGATTTTTAAAAGTTTTATTAAATTTATAATTATAATATATATTTAATAAAGAATATATATATATCTTAGGAATATATATAATGCTTAATTAAATAATAAACTTATTTTACTTTTATAATAAATTTAAGGTAATATTATTAATTTATTTATTATTATTATTAAATATTAAATACTTTTATATTTATAATGTTAACATTTCTTTACTTTAATAAGTATAAAAATTTATATGTATATTTTACTTAAAGCTATATACTTATTTAATATAAAGGTATATAGTATCGTTTATATTATCCTTAATTTTAAAATAAAAATAAATTATTATATTATAATAATAATAAATAAAATCACTTAGGTATAAAATTATATTAAACTTTAAATAAATATAATAACTATTAAACGTATAAACTAACCTTAACTAGTAATATATGTAATATAACTTTATAAGCTTATTAATAAAAATAACCGGGCTAATATAAAAGTTTTTAAAAATATTAAATAATAGTAATACCTTAATAAATATTAGGGGGTTAAAAAAGGTAAACTTTATAATAATTATAGGTATAAGTTTTTTTAATTTATATTATTTATTATTTAACTTTTTCTTTTAGGCTTATAACATTTAATTTTTTTAATATTTAACTTTATAAGCTTAAGATTTAATTAACATTTTAATTATATTTAATTAAATTTTTATTTATTATATATTTAAAAGAAATAATTATTTATGAAATCGATTAATTAATATTAATAATTGGTTTAAAAGATTTAAAATATCTTTTAATTAATTACCATTTTTATTTTAAAGGAATAAAAGGATATTTTATAAAGATATTCATTTTTAATAATTAAGGTTAGTAAAATTCGCAAATATAATAAATACTTTTTTAAACTTTAATATTTAAATTATTATATTTTAACATATCGGTAATAAGTATAATATATTTATACTAAACCATTTATTATTATTATAAGCTATTAAATTATAAACCAAAGCTAATATAACCTTATTAACAACTATATTAAATTATAAAGTAAAAGATTTATTAACTAATTTAATAAAATTGTTAATAAACTTTATATTTATATCTTTGTTATTTTTACCATTATTATTATTAAAAAATATTAAAATAAACAAAATATTATTATTAATTATTTTTTCATATATAACGATATTAATAACTTTAATTAAATTTAAAGTTAAATATAAAATATGTTAAAAATTATCCTTTATATTACCATAACATATTATATTAAGATTAAATATTATTATTAATAAGTATATATAATAGTTAAAATTTATTAGAAAATAATATTATATAATAAAATTTTAAATAAGTAATAAAAGCTAATTATTATTTTTATTTTTATTCTAAACTTTATTATTAATTATTTCCTTAATATTATTTCCATTAATAGTTTTTTTTACTTTTTTTATCTCATTGTTAAAAAGAATATTAATTAAATCTTTATTATTAAAAATATTTAAAACTTAAAAAATCTTATAATTGTTTTTTATAAAGGATAGGTTTTTAAAAGGAATTTATTAATTATCCTTTTTATTTATTGGTTAAATATTTTATTGCATTAAAAACATGTAACAAGGATATTTTAACATAAATTTTAAATTATAAAGTTTATCTCTTTTATTAAATAATATATTATTACACATGTATATTAAAATAAAAAATATAATAATTTAAAATCTTTACCATTATATTTAAGGGATAATTATAAAGGAAAATATAAAGAAAATAATAAAAAGGAAATAAAATTAATAGGATAAGAAAAAAAGATTTTTTTTTAGTAATAACTATATATTAGCTTAGCACTAACAATAAAATAAAAGCACCATATTAAATAACATTTAATATTTTTAATAACTAATAATAAAATCAATTAAATAAAGGAGGGATAATTAATTAGTATATTTTAATTAATAAGGTTAAAAATTATATAAAAAACTTTTAATTTATTTTATTTTAAATTTTTATTTATAATAACTTAATATTATATTAGCAAATTATTAAACTTTAATTTTAATTTACTTTAAAATATACTTATTTTATATATATATTTATAATTTATTAAAATATATTAAATTAAAAAATATTTATTTTATAAAAAACTTTAATATAATGGATTAATTATTAAAATTTACTAGCAATAATAACTATAACCATTATATTTATAACCCTTTTCCATTAAAAATTAATTAGTGTATAATATATAAAAACCTTATAAATCATATTATTAATATAATGTTTAGTTTAAAAAAGTATATTAATAAGGATATAAGCTTTAATTAACATTAAATATTAACGTTTTAATTTTAAATAGTTAAATATTTAAATTAATATAAAACAACCATTTAAATAGCCATTTATATAGTTATTTACATAATTATTTATATAGTTATTCACACTTTATCCTTTTATTAACTCTTTAAACTTTTAAATATTATTAGCTTTTAATATAAATATATAATTAAAAATACTTGTGATATAAATATTTATAAGGAATTTAAGTATAAAGGAAAAAATGCTTTAATTTATTAAAAAACTATTTATAATTAGATTTATCCCTTTAACTTAAACTAATATTATTATAATATTAAATTTTAAAAAAAAGTTTAATTACTTATAAAAATTAAAAGTAAGTTATAACTATTACTATATTAATTAAAAATTAATTAATATTAAAATTTATTATAATTATAAGCTATATAAACATTTCCTAACCTTTTATAGTAATAATGTTATCCCTTAAATTATTTATATATAATACCTTAAAATAAATCTTTTATTTTAATAATTTAAAATGCTTTGTTAATATATTTTAAATTTATTTTAATGTATTAAGTATAACTTTTTATTTAAATAATTTTATATAAGTAAATTTATTACCATATTAAGAATATATTAATATTTTATAATTACTTATTTATAACCTTATAAAAGATTATTTAAATGAAATAAATTAACAAATTACAAATTTAATATCCTTTTATTAGTAAATTAAAGATCGCTTAAATTTAAATATATTTAAATATATTTATGGTTTTATAATTGTTAAGGTTATTAATTATAATAAAATCTTTGTTAATAAGTAGTAGCTTTTTTTTTGGTATTTTTAATAATTATTTAGCATGTTTTTTAATAAGCTATATATAATTGTAAGGGTAAAAATAAAGCTTAATTTAAATATTAAATAATTTATTAAATTTTTAAAGTATATTATATAAAGTAAAAACCTTCCTTTATAAAAAATGTTATATATAATATTTAATAAAGTTTATAAGATTAAATATTTTTAATATATTAAGTTAGGTTATTTTATTTAAATCTTATTTTAAGGTATTAAATAAAATATATTTAATCCTTTTTTAAGTAATAAAAAGCAAGAATATTAGGCCTTATATAAAAGTTTTTAATTTAATAACTTTTTATTACCTTTATTATTCATTGTAATGTTTTTTAATAAAAGGAAATATAAGGATAATCCTTTTAAAGCTATAGCTTATTTATATTTTTAATAAGATAATATGTATGGAAATATTATAAATAAAAATAATATTAATTAATATAATCTTAAGTAAAATTATATAATTTTAAATATATATTGAAACGATATTAATTAAAATAGCCTTAAATAAGATTATATTATTTTAAATATATATAAAAATAATATTAATTAAAATAACCTTAAATAAGATTATATTATTTTAAATATATATTTAAATAATCTTTATAAAAATAATTATAAATAAAATGGCTACATTAAGCCGGTTTTATTTATTACTTCTTTATATAAAAATTAACATTTTTAATATAAATTTACCTTATCTTTTAATTAAGATAAACTTAAAACTTATTATAATAAAATTTCGAAATTTTAATAAACTTATTTCACTTATTACATTATTAAACGCTAAGATAATATTATATTAAAACATTTAATTAATCTATAACTTTATTAAATTTTTAATATTTGGAAAAATTGTTATATTAATTATTAAATAAAGTTTAAAGGAAACTTAAATAGCTAGGTTAATTTTATAATGGGAAAAATATTTTAAATTTAGATAATAAAAATATTAACTATAAAAATATTAATAAAAAGGATAATAATTATTTAACTATTAATAAATTGGAAAATTTAATTGTTTAATATTTATAAAAAGCTAATTTATATTAAACTAATTATTATTAATATTTTAACTTTATATTAATCTTTTCTTATGTTAGTTTTTTTTTATAATAACCTTTTCCTATAATAATCTTTTCCTATTATTAATAATCCATTATTTTATTTATAATTAGCTTATCTTAATATTATAATAAATAATATTATATATTATATTAATAATAAAAATATTAATATTTATTTTAAAACTATTATTTAATATAATAAATAATTAAATAATAATTTACTTAATATAATAAAATATATAATTTAATTAATTAATTAATTAACTAATTAACTTATATATTAATAAATAAATAGATTAATTAATTAATTATTAACTTAATCATTAACATAATTGATTAATTAAGTTTATTTTTATAAAGTAAATTCCTTTTATATTAAATAATAAATTAATTTAATTAAACCATATTATATTTAACTATTATTACTTATATAAATTATTTATAAATATTAAATAAATGGATATATTAATTATATAAAATTAACTTATTATTACTTTTAACAATTATATGAAAAGTTAATAATAACCTTTTATATTAAAGGTAAAATTTAAAATGTGCTTAGGAAATATTTTATATAAAGCCTTAAAAAAGCCTTACTTTTTATTTAAATCACTATTTTAACTAATGATTTTATTAATAAAAGGTGATATTTTTAATAAAATATTTTTATTTTTATAAGTAAACCTTTACATAATATTAATAAGGAAAAATACCTTTTATAAAGTATTATTACCATTATAATTAATATTATTATAGCTAATATTATCATAACTAATATTATTATAATTAAGAATTTATAAATTAAATATAAAAACATATTTAATATATAAACCTTACTTTTTATTACTGTTATAAAATATTTAAAACTTTTTACTAAGTAAATTTAAATCCTTTAAATAATAACCATTAAATAATTATAAAAATTTAAATGATTTTAAAAATTTAAATCATTTTAATATATAATTAAACTTATAATTACTAAACTTAATATTATCGAAGTTATTAGTTAGAATTATCTTATTATTACGTATAAAATAAATTATAATATTACCATAAATATTTAAACTTAACTTTTTAAAATCTTTTTCTTTAATTTTATTATAAAAATATTTCTTTCCTTTCTATTTAATTTACTTATAATCACTAATTATTTTAAATAATAACCATGATAAATTACTTATTATTATTTATTTATTAACCCTTATCCATTTTTTATTAATAATTTTTAAAATATTTATAAAATATTTAACATTTTTATTAACTTTATTAACAAAAAATTAAATAATTAAGTTTATAAATAATATTTAAGTAAAATAAGTAAAGAAAAATTTTCAAAGGCTTTAAAGTATATATAAATAACATATATTATAAAATAACTTAATAATTTTCATATTAAAATTTTCTAACTTTAATAGGAAAATTAATGTGTAATTAACTAAATAAAATTAATTATCCTTTTTATTAAGCTTTAAAAAAAAATAAAGATATTATTATTAAAAAGTATATAAATATTAAACTAAAGATAAACCTTATTATTAATTAATTTATAAATAATGGTATTTTTCTTACCTTTAATAAATTTGTGTATGCCGTTAAGTTTAAATTATTATTAAACTATCTTAAATATTATATAAGCTTTTTTAAGTATATTTAAATTTTTAATAATATAATAAAACATTTATTATATATTATATATAAAAGGTTTTATAATAATAAAATAAGGAAAGTAATAAAATATTATTTCTTATTAAAGCTTAAGTAAAGCTTTTAAAAAAACTTAATAATTAAAATGGGATATAATAGGATATAATATATTTAAGTAAAATTAATATTAGGATTAAAAAAAGATTAAAGTTTTAATTTTAAAAATATTTAGGATAATAAAAAAAGTATTATTTAATAAAAATAAAATAATCTTTAATAAATTTAAAGTATAAATAAAATATTTTGGAAGATTTAAAAAGAAATGGATAATTTAAATTATTTATATTTAACCCTTTATTTTTAATTTAAATATTTTTAACTATAATATAATAAATATAATATAAAATATTATAATATAATTTATCCTTATTAATTACTTAAAAAAAAAGAAGTGGGGTTTTTTCTAAATAATTTAGGTGATAAATATTAATTAACTATTTTAACTATTTACGTATATTATTAATAAGAAGTTAAATAAATTTTAGCAAAAATTATAACTTTATCTTAAATATTTTTAAATATAAAATTAAATATAATATTAAATAAAAAATAATTAAGTTAATTATAAAAATAAAAAAGTTATTTATAATAAATAAGGTTTTAAATTTAAAATATAATAATATATTATTAAATATTTTATATTAATTTTATATATATTATTTAAAAAATAATATATTTATATATTAAAATATATATAATTTTAAATATAAGTTATAAGAATTTTATATACTTTTTATTAAAAACTTAAAACTAATTTTTAAATAATATTTATATAAACATTTATATAAAGTTAAAAAAAATAAACTAAATCAAAAAAAAGAAAAGTTAATTTTAAAATTAAATTATATTACCTTATTTATAATAATTATCACTAATATATTCCTTAAGCCTTTTTTTTATTTATTAATAATTTCATTTTACTTTGTTATATTTATATAATTTTATAAAAGAAAATTTTTATTAAATATTTTATTTTTTAAATTATATATATCTTTTAAAATATATATCCTTTTTCCTTATTAAATTCTTTAGTTTTAGTTATTATTAATATAATATGTATAATATTTTAATACGTTATAACTTTAATTGTTAACCCTTTATAATTTCTATCCATTATAATATTTATAAATAATATTAAAAATTTTAATAAAAATTAAAAATTAATGGCTATACCACCTTTTTTAAACTTAAATAGTAAAGATAAATGTAATCTTAGTTTTTTAAATATTTATTATCTTAATTTTAAAAAATATAACCTTATGTTAAAATTTGTATTTATAAGTAATAATAATATCCTTTATAATTTAATTTATTATATATATTATATTATAATTAAGAATTATTAAAATGATAATTAAGTTAAAATATTATAAAATAATAATCCCTTTTAACTTAAAATATTATAAAATGATAATCCTTTTTAACCCAAATTATTTTAGTATAAATTATCTTATATTTAAAAGAATAATTTTCTAAATATATCTTGCCATTAAAAAATTAATTTTTTAAATATATCTTACCGTTAAAAAATTAATTTTCTAAGTATATTTTGTAATTAAAAAATTAATTTTTTAAATATATCTTATAGTTAATAAAATAATCCCCTAAATATTATAATAACTTAAATATATTTATTCCTATTTAAATTTAAAAACTTAAGTAAAGAAATAAATATTATTAATAAATTAAAAGATAATATTATAAGAAAAAATATCTTAATAATATTCTTTTATATATTTAAGTCTTATAAAAATATTTATTATAAGTTATTATATTTTATTATTTTATATTTTCTTTTTTTTAATAACACTTATTATTAATAGTTTATAAAAAATATAAATATATTATTACTTTAAACTTTAAAAATTGGCGTTACCTTTATAATTAACTATTAAAGCTATAAGCAAACTTTCTTAAAAATTAATTATATAAACTTAAAAATAAAGACATATGTTGTTTAAATAAATCCTAAAATTAAATAAAAGTAACTTATATAATTCCTAATATATATTAAATATAATTTAATAAAAATCGAATAATAATATATTGTTTAAACATTAATCCTAAAGTTAATTTAGTAAAAAATATATAAGGATTACATAAAAATATTTATAAAACTTTTAATTAAAATATATTTATTTCATTTTTAAAACTTAATAAAAATAAAATAACTAAAATATTTACATATGTACAAATCTTTGTATATAAAATAACATATAAATTTTTATAAAAACTAATATTATTATATTATAATCTTTAATAAAATAAAGCTAATTAAATTTTTTATAAATTTCTTTTTATTTAATTTATATAATTTATATTTTATACTATATATATACTTATAATAAAAAAATTAAATAATAAAAAAAGTAATTATATTTTATATTTTAATGATAAAAATAAAATAAACACTTATTTATAAAAATTAAGTAAAATTAAATTTTTTAATTTATATTTAAGTTATAATAATACATTTAAGATAAATAATAATAACAATAATAATGGTAATAAGAATAGTAATAAACATTATAAAGATAATTTAAACAATAATATCTTATATTTTTAAAGTTAAAATAAAGGAATAAATAATAATTAATATAATAATAACAATAAAACCTAATTAATAATTAACTTTTTTCAAAATTGTTATAACATATATTTAACTTTTAATAATAAAAAAATAAATAATTACCAAAGTAAATTATTTATTAATAAGCTAAAAAAAAATTATAAAAAATTTTTAAAAATTTTAATAAATTAAACTTTAAAATAATTAAAAAATTACATAATTATTTATTAAAATATTTTTAACATTTAAACAATTTAAAAATTATTTATAAATTAATAAATATATTACCTATTTATTTTAATAGCCTAATTAAATAAAACATAACAAAATTAACCACTTCTTTTAATAATAATAAAAGTAGTTAAATAAGTTAAAGTAATAAAAATACTTAAACTAATAAAAGTAATGTAACTATTAAAAGTAATTATAACAATTAAGGCAAAGCTTTTTAAAATAATAAAGTTATATTTATAATTATACCTAAGGTATTTTAAAACAATAAGGTTATGTTTATAACCGTATTTAATAATTTTAAAAATACCATAAATATTTTATATTTTACTTATTAAACCTTTATTTCTTAAGATAATTTGTTAATATAAAGCTTCTTTTATAACTTATATATTAAAATTTATGGCGTTTAATTTATTAAAAAATATAATAATTTATTTTATTTATTTTTTTATCTTTATTTATTAGTTTAAATTAAATTATTAAAAATATAATACTTTTAATAAATATTCCAATATAATATTAATATATAAATTAAAAAATCTAATATTTTTAATAAATATTCTAATATAATATAAATATATAATTAATTATACTATTCTTATATTATAAAAAAATAATAAATCATTTAAATAATTATAATAAAAAATTTTTTATTATATTTTATTTAAAGCTTAAATAATTATATTATAAATAATTTAAATATTATATTTATGGTTTTTTAATATAATAAATAATAAGTTTTAATTAAATCTACTAACTTATTTAAATAAAAAATTAATATTTTTTCAAATATTAATAAATAAATATTTACTATTTTAAATTTTCAAAGTATTATTATTTATTAAAATATAAACTAAACAATTATTTTTCTTTAATAATATTAAAACTTATAATAAATTTACTAAAAATTATATTATAAAATACCCTTATTATAAAAGGGATTTATAAAAATCATATAAAATTATTATAAAATATTTTACAACTTTACAATTACTTTAACCTTTAAACTAGTAAATATATTTAAGTATAAAAACAATATAACAATTATACTAAAAAAATATATTAAGTATTAAAATATTTTAAAATAAAATTAATTATTAATTTATAAAAGGCTTAAAAATACTAATTAAACTATTAATTTTAACATTATTATTATTATAAATAAGCTTATTATTACCACGCTTATATATAATTTAAAAAAAGCCAATTAACTAAGCTATTATATATAATATTAGTAATAATATTTTTAATATTTTAATTTTAAAAATTTAAAATAGTATTTTTAAAACCAAATTAACATATAATAATACCCACTTAAATGAAAAAGATTTTAATATTTACCTAATCTATTATATAATTTAATAATTAAAAAATAACTTTAGCATTAACTTATTTAATAACTAAATAACCATTTAATAAATTTACAAAACCATTAAAAAAATTAATATTAAGTTATTTTTATTTATTTAAAATAATTTAAACATAATTAAAAAAAATAACAAAGTATTAAAAATATCTTTTTAAATTAATAAATATAATAAAAATAAATATAAAAATATTCGTTATAAGTAATAATTTAAAAGGTAATAAAATAAGTAATTTAATAAATAAACCACTTTCTTTTACCCATACCTTTTCTTATTACTTATTAATTTTATAAGTTTTTATTATATTTTATTTATACGTTATTTCTTATTATTAAATACTATTTATATAATATTTAATCTTTTAATAATAAACATAACAAATAAAACTTAATAAATTAATTTATTAACCTTTTACTTAAATTATAATTAGAAAACACTATATTATATTTTTAATATTAAAGATATAATATATCTTTTAACTTTATATTAATACCTATTTATTAATTTTATTTTAACATAAATTTAAACATAATCCTATATTTTTATTAATAAAATTTAAAGTTAATTTATACACCACTTAAAACAAACATATACATTTAAATTATACATTAAAATTTTAAATTATATTAAAACAAATATGTATAAATCCTTACCATAAAATATATTTATACCTTTTAAAAGTTTTTAAATAATAAGTATATATTATCACTTATATTTATAATACTTTTTTTAAATACTTACTTTTTAATTATAAATCCTTTTTTTAAATTAATTAACATTTTAAATATACATTTAAAAAAGTTTTATTACTATAATAATATATATAAAATTTATTAACTTATTAATTTATATTATAAATATAACATTTAAAAAACTTTATTATACTTAAAGCCTTTAAAACATATTTAAAAATATTAATTAAATTTAAATCTTATTTTATTTAAACCCTTAACCTTTAAAAGTAAAAAATTAACCTTATTAAGTAAAATAATAAAACCTTAAGCTTTTTAACTAATATTAATTTAAAAATTATAAAATTAATTAATAATAGTTTAAATTTTAATTAAAATTAAATAAATACTTTTAATTAAAATTTAACTAAAAAAACTTACTTCTTAACTTAATTTAAACCATTTATTAACAATTCTTTCCTTAGTAATAATAATAATAAGTTAAATTTAATAAATAATATAAACCTTACCTATTATATAATTTAAATTTTAACTAAAATAAAAAAAATACATATAAATAACATTATTATTTTAATACTTAACAACTTAAATATATAAATATTTTTATTATACTTAATTAAAAAACTTTATTAATAATAATTATAACTTAAAATAAAATAAACTATTTCTTTAAAAAAATATTATCAAAATTAAATACACTATTATTAAAAGATTAAACTTACACTTATACTACCTTTTAACTATAAAAATAAATTTTAATTAATTTTATTTTATTATAATAATTAATTCTAATAAAAATTTAACTATTTACACAATTATAATTAACATTATTTTATTTTTAAAATATATATATTACAATTATAAAGCAAATAAAAATATATTTTAACATTATATTATTTTACTAAACTATTTAAATAATACCTATATTAAATATTATTATAATAATAACAATTATAAATATTTTTATAAAATTAATATATTAAATATTTCACTTATAATATTTATTAAAAAATAATTATTATTTTAACTTTTTTAAATATTAAAAAACATATAAAAATAACTAAGCCATATATAACTTATAATAAGTAATAATAATAATAATAAAAAACTTTTAACACTTTTTTTAATATTATAAATAATATTTTAACCCATTTATATATTATTATAAATAAAATTTAAAAATTAAAACATTAAATTTACTCATTATTTTTATAATTTAATTAAAACTATTTCTAACCTTATTATTTTCTTTTAATAACCTTATATAACTTAATTATTATTACAATTATTAACATTATATATAAATAAAAATATTAGCTTATTAATAATTATTTTACCTTATATTATTATTAAAAAAGGCTTATTATAAAATAACTTCTTTTTTAAAATTATAATAATATAAAATAATTATTATCGCATTAATTATTAAATAAATAAAATTTATTATATAAATAATAAAGCAAAATTAACTATATAACTTATTATAAGTAAAATTAATTTTAAATTAATTAATAATATTTAAATTTAAATATAAAAATAGCTTTATTATTTTTACTTAAAATATAAAGTATATTATATTTTAATATTATATAATTATATCTTAATATTAATAATTTTTATTAAAAAAAATTTTTTTTACACTTATACCTTATTATATAAATTAAATATAATAATACATATATTAAAAAATAATTATTTTAATAATAATCATTTACCTTATAATAATTATTATATGCTTTAAAAAGGATTAGCTAAAATAGTATTTTCCCGCTACGGTATTATCCTATAATCATACTGACCCAGTTGACCCAGCCAAGTAAACTATTGCTACTTTACGCAAATAGCGAAAACAGCCATCTTTATCGTTCGTCCAATGGCGACTACTAACGGGGTTTGAAGATTATATTAGGGGAGTTACTAGCTTTTAGAGCAGGAAGGGAATACGCCAGACGGAGACTCTAAAATAGGGGCCAAATATTATCATGAGGTATCTACTATGTAGATATCCCTTAGTAAGGGGCTGGGTGAAGAGAGCGCCAATTCAGAGACAATTGATGAGATTCGAGGCCCACGGGAACATCCCAATTTTTCGACGTGGAATAACCGAAGGGTAGCTCTGCTCGTTTATGGTATTTCTTATCCGACATAAAGTCTCACATCGGGTAGTGGAAGTGGGAACTAAGAAAGTTCAGGGTAGATGGATCGGTCTAATCACCACTTTATAGTGTGCGCGTGTGATAACTTCTTGATGTATAACGAGCCACTCTCTGTGAGTTCTTTTTGAATGGACTCTGACCGAACGACTTCTGATGCGTGGCCGACTTATACTCTATGAAGACCTCGCCGGTCATGAATAGGTAAGTATGTCTTACTAGTCGTTGAAGACAATCCGCGGAGATCTCTAGTATCAGCTTATATAGGTTGATTTACGACGATAGAGTTCCTATGATGAGCGATTGGAAAGGAGCTCTTCCTCTATCCGGATATTCGTCCGGATGGCTGAGGATAGCCCTTGATGGTTCTTCTTGGCTATTCCAAAGTCGACGAGTTACAATCCAGCAAGTTTCCTAACATTAAGCCTTCTTATTACTATATCGACGGAAGGGGGACCGAGTCTAGGTTCATCTTGAAGGAGTAACGAGGATAGTTATCCCGCCAGCATATTATCCATTGGGCCAGACCCTTTGGATGCGTTATTCTATGTAGTTTGGGTAGTATATCCCGAAGAAGGTTGACTGAAGATTTTCGAACTTTCGGATCACGCTGCTATCACTTCCATTGTCATCGCTGTCACTGTCATGAGGAAAGTGCGAGGATATTGTATAAATAGGACCTCCATACGTGCCTACCTCACACCCAAAGGATCAAGTAGGCGGTTGGTGCGATATGATTCTGCGTATTTGAATGCTATTTCCTCGAGCGAAATCATCGGCCAAGGAAATACAACTCCCGAATCCAATGTCAGTCCCAACTTATCCAACTCAAGCTTCATACATCCGTTTACCAGGGATACAATCAACTATTATTCATATCCATACGTACAGTCAAGTAATCAAATATGTCGGAACCACCAGTATCACCGCTATCAGCAACATCACCGCCAGAACCTCCTCCCGCACCCCCAACGTCTCCAACCAGGAAACGCCTTGTCGAGTCCTCTTCCGGCGAGGACGACGAAAAACCCTCACCGTCCAAAGTTACGCGCCTCACTGGCCCAGAGCGTCTAATCTTGCCGATAAGAACCTTGAAAGTAGATAACCCCCCTACTACCAGCATGTCGGACGTACGGAACAAACTTGAAGCGCTTGCCGCGGAGACCGCAGATGAACAAGCTGCAGAACCAGTGACTCAATCCAAATGGCTTCAAGCTCTTCCACACGCCCTCAAGCTCATATCAGTACGCGAACTCCATACCTACTACCTCTCTCAACATCCCCCTTTGCACCTAGGAACAAGCAGCTAACCCAGCTCCTCAGATCCAAGCCTCGCTGCCCGAATTCCAGCAAGTCCTAGAAAAAGTCAAAACCAGCATCCAGACCCCGGAGGGCGCAACAGAATTTCAAAAGCGAGAGGACACAAAACTAGCCGTCTTAATAACGAGGACCCTTCTTGACAAATTCACCGAGACCGAGAAGCAGATCACGGAGCTGCGGGAACAAGCCGCCTCGCTTACAAAGGAGGATGAGGAGATGGAGATAGACAAACCCGGTACCAGCTCTCAGGGACAAGTAGAAGACGACAACGTCTCGGCCGAGGACCTTACGGCGCAGGTACGGTCCATCCTAGTGGAAGCTAGCGCTGCTCTTGAAAATGCTCGAAAGGTCGCGGATGGAATGGTGACGAGCAATGATGGTGGAGTTCGTGATGCGCTGGAGTGGTGGAAATCACTTGCGGAAAACTTCCTAGAATGATACACTGAGGTTTATGCAAATCGATGCTAGGTAGCACATGGATAGGAATGTTAGGAGGTATGACTTGGTGAGAGACACAGCGGTAAGCATAGGAAGAAACCCAGCGTACTGATTACACTATAAATACCAAGGCCTCGCGGTCACAGAAGGACAATCACTCGGGCATATTATTGGATTACACCATAAAGCCATGTTTTACGAAAATCAAGATGAATCTGTGATTACTCTTAGCGAGTTTTGTAATTCATGAACATGCCTTTTAAAACCCCCTAAACCCCGTTTCCCTTGCGCATACCATGCGAGCCAAAATTCCGTATGTCCCTAACCCCGAAGGATGCCGCAATTAATTCGTATAGCCTCCACGGTGTTTCAGCAGCATGTTATTTAAGTTTATATCCTCACGCAACTCGATGGATATATTCATCCATATCCATGTTCAGAGCGTGTCAAGGACTAGGTACGCAAGTCAAGTCATCCCTCATAAAAGCGGCCTCGAAGCTCTCATAGCTGCACAACGTTATTGAGCAGTCGTACCTCCTCTCCAGGCTTGAACGGCGGCAGTCCGATGTACGGACATCCGTCGCAGCGGAAAGCGTCTCCCAGGGAGCAGTTTCCACACGATCCAACCTTGCCCTTGACAGTGAAGTCGACTTCGTTGAGATCGTTGGAATCCAGCTTCAGTGCCTCGAGCTTTGCGTCTGCCTGCTTTCGCTTGGCGGCGTCTTCAGCCTCGAGTTTCTGTGCTAGACCACAGGTGCAGTCCTTGCAAGCGCGTCGCCGCTTGCCGACCTTGGGTACGCATTCTGCGGCTGTGACGCAAGTTAGAATCTAGTATTTAGAATCCCATGGTACTGGGTGCGGCTACTTACGAATTGCAAGAGGCTTGTTCAAGTCCTCCTCTGTCAGCAGGGTGTCCTCGTCGATTAATTCATCGTCATCCTCAGGGACGCCAAAGTCATCGCTGAAGTCCACGAAACCAACACCAGCAGGCGTTGGCTTCACAGCGGGTGGCACCATGTTGAGACTCGCATCCTTGCCATCGGCTTGGTGGACAGTAACGTTTGTAACTGCTGGGCCCGCGGCGCTTCGCTTCTTGTTATTGCCGAATCCGAGCTTGAGAGGGACGGCACTAGCAGCTGCGTCGTCTGGCTTTGTGAACCCGTCGGCGCCGGGGAGGAGGCCGGACAGCAGAGCCTCTCGTGCATCAGGGGCTTGGCTGTTCTGTGCTAGGGACCCATCCTGCGCCTGGATCTTGCCGCCGACCTTGAGTGATGCGACGATCTTAGCGAAGACATCACGATTGAGAAGCAGTGTTGACTCGGATCGTGTACCATCAGCGTCGGTCAATACCAGAATGAGGTCATATGTGGCAGATGGGAGGTGAACGAGACCGGCTGAAAGGCGGTCAAGCATTTGTAAGTCTGTGACGGTTCGATCGTGGGCGGCTAAGACATCGCGTAACCTCTCCTCGTGACTAGAGATGGAGGGGGGTGCTAGAAGCAAGGTTCTAGCGGTAGAACCATTCTGGGTCTTGGTCGATGGAAATGCATCGAAGTCTGATGTGTTATCGATTGTAACGATCGATGGAGACATGGTGACGATTGAGTGCGCCCCTTGCGCGTCCTCGTTGAGAATCACAACAAAAAGTGTGGCGGCGTCGGTGTGTTCGAGAAATGAGTGTCGACGATGTTGACTTTTCCGCGGGGTAACACTGGTATGACGAGGGGCAACGAAATCGAAGGGGGTTTTGCGGGAAAACTTTTGAATTCACGACGCGAACTTGTTGTTATCTGCTCGGCGACAAAACGAATGATTTAGGATTACAAATTGAATTTGCGAGGTTCTTAGAAAATGGAGCGGAGATGTTGGAAAACTGGATTAGTCAAAGGCTTTCATTAAATGTACTAAGGGTCCCTCACATGGTTGAGTTGCATGGCGTGTGTGTCTTTAATACCTGTAGGTACCTTAGGTACCGATTAGAAAATTTATCGATTGCCCTGACGAAATATTTCTCCACCAAACTGTTATCAGATCCGATTGCGGCAACAACAGTGTGTTTACCTGGATGCCGGTACTGTGACCACTAATAGGGCTGTCCTTAGTAATTCGTGTGGTACACAGCAATACTCGACAGCTGATTGGCTGATAGATTTTTGTTACTCCTGATTGGCTCAGAGCTTCAGGCCTAACTTCAAGCTGTTGTCTACCCCCTTTTAGTGGTATTACTGGCTTTGCTATGATAGATCTAATCTAATTACAATCAAATCAATCTAATGTGTCTTCACGATATCATTCCTAACCATATTGGCTTTTTGTTTTATCATTCAGTGAATCTCCTTGGGGAAACCAAGCCCCGGCTTAATGTGATAACCAACTGGAAGGGTCGTACTCGTAACAATTCTATTAGAACGAGAAGAAAAGATGAAAGGCAGCTCATATGAAAGCATATGAAAGTCCAGCTAAGTAGCAAATAGAGTAACGGCCTAAATTGTTTATGGCCACTTCTTATAGATAAGCAGAGGTTTGGGTCCTGGCTTTCCACGTGGAACTTCGAGTCTAACCCTGTCACTGAACATCTATTATCACCGGGCAAGGAAACATATACATGTGTTAAAAAGACATTTTAAATTGCAGTAGAATTAATGGCTATCGGTATAGCCCCTGCTTATCTATCACATGTAGCTATTGTGACTTAAATCCGCCTCCCTCTTCAACTCCTTCCCGCTGTAGGTATCGTGGCAAGAAAAACAGTGATGTTCATATTGGATATGAATGATCAATTAAATGAGGTTCCAGCTTGGAATCCGACTGTAACATGAGAATGATGATCTGCAGCAGAGGGAGCAAATGCCATACGCCTTCATAGGCTAAGAATAGCAAGCACTTTGGAGCCAGAGCAATTCAAGGGAATTCTGTTGATTCTGCAGCCCTTAGTATACTACTAGCAGATTGTACAGGTAAGCATTAAGGAAAACCTTACGTATAAAGTATACCTGGCTTTTGATAGAGCTATTACTTACTTACGAAAACACGATAAGCTAGCGCACGATCCTTACACATAACCCATAAGAGCTCTATATGTATGTATAACAGCCCCTAATACATGCGCACAAGATACCAAGATGCCATTGGATGGTCTAGTGATTTGAGGTATAACAGTAGCCGTTCGCCGATGCCTCCTGATTATTGTCTTAGGCATGGTGACGGCATCCTAAAGTTTGTACGTACGATAGCAACTGATGGCTCGATTACCAATATTTAACAGCAAAACCTCCCAGGTTGATTTCATCTGGGAAAGCTACCAGAGAAACTAATGAAAAGGAGGCAAGCTACTAACGCTTCAAGCTTCTTATCAGTTGATGACGTAGAGTACTGGGTCCTTTTCGGGCGGCCGCCGCGAACACTGGAATAACTCGCTGTCTTTGAGGACTGTGATGTGGACACCTTGCAACTTGCCAACTTTCTCGTGAAACGTGTCGTGAGAATGGCCCTGCGCTCTGTCAAGCCCCAGCAAGTACCAGTCGAAACGTGGGGCACGTACGTCTCTCATTGCTGATGTGATGGACTTCTTTCAACCACTCTCGTTGCTTTCGTCACATAAGTACGTCTTCTATTGGCTGTCGTCGAGAAAAAACTCAGGGCCAAAGCTTTCGTGCCATAGCTTTTCGGCCCCAACCAACCGTCCGAACCCAATCGAAGCATCGGGCATAGTCGCGAAAAGCGCACCCAGTCTCCAGAAAGGGTTCTGAACATGTCTATGTCTTTTGATTTCATATTGAGCACTTGGCCATGAGCATTCGGATTGGAAACAACCGGTCGTCCTATCTTGAAACAAAACGGTCCGGAAGAGAAGTCGCCATCTCCACCTCGGGGTCCCGTCGTCGAAATTTCCAAAAGACGGCACGAAGTTTCTGCTCCTGTTCCCCACCTCCTGTACACATTTCGTACCGCCAGATCTAGCTTAGAGAAGCAAGGAGAATTTCGCGGGAGATTCCGACTCCATTATTGCGGCGAGTACGCATATCCTGCACTCTTTAGCCCTTACTGCTAGTTAAATACTCTTCTGGTGACCATGTGTCGGTGAGGTGTCTGTCGGCGACAGTATTCCATCGTTGGCCAAACCTGCCAAAGTTCAAATGAGAAATAGCTTGAATGGTACCTACTTCGTTGAGCGGTCACCCGGTCAAATAAGGATGATGGGGGCTACCTGATCTTGGAATATAGTGTAATTACAGATAAGGTGTGAAGGTAACTATTTGCGCCATCTACGCATGCAGCGTCAAACTCTAAGCCCGTCATTGCTTACCACACACGTACATGGACAAGACGTTGGAACCTTGCAAGCGTGATTAGCTCAGAACTAACTTGAGACGGCCGGTGGAGCGCGAATAGAGAGCCGCCAATAAATGTGGATTTCCCCGCATTCTCACGCAACCGCTTATCATCAAGATGTCGCTTGGGACAGAAGGTACTTTTAAGGATGCAAACCACCTAAACATCCCCCCTGTACATTAGATAACAGCTAAGCCTAATTAAGAAAAAGAAAACCCTAAAGCAAAAATCCGTTATTTACCTAAACTTTTTGTTTAAAAATTTTTAAATTAAATAATAATAAAACTTTAAAATATAAACTTATAAATAAATTTATTTTATATATAATAATTAATTGCTAATTAAAAAGTAATTAATTATTATATATATAATAAATTAAAATATAATTTATTTATATTATTTTAATTTTAATTAATTACTTATTAATTATTAATTAATTAAAAATAAGTAAAAATCTTATTAAAGTTTAATTAATTACTTTATTAATTAATATATTATAAAATAACTTATTTTAAATAACACTTTAAAATTAAATAATAATTAATAAAAAATTAACTAGCACTTTTAAAAAGTTAAATTTAAAATATATTAACTTAATTAAAAAAAACCAAATAAACATTTATTTAAAAATCTTTAATAAGCCTTTAATAAGTTATTAATAAGTAATTAATTATTAATTAATTATAGCCTTAAGTTAAAATATAAAATTAAGTTTAAATTAATAATATTAATTAACTAACCCTTTTTTATTAACCTATTTAAACGAAGTAAATTTAATAATTTAAGTTAAAATAATTATTTAAGTTATTAATCTTTTTAATTATTTAAATATAAGTTTAAATAAAATATACTATGTTATTACTTAAGGCCTTAATTAATTTAAGTAAAATCTTAAGAAAATTATAAATTAGGTAAATTAATTAATAGTTTATTAATTACTAATTAATCATTTTTTAATCGATTATTAATAGCTTATTAATAAATTTAAATTTAATATTATTAATAATAAAATGGAAATTTTTAACTAATTAAATATTTATATTTAAATAATACTTTTATTTATCGCTATAAATATAAATGTATAAGCGTTAAATATTACAAATATTTAAATTTAAATTTATTAACTTTAAAATATAAAAAAATTAATAAACAAATATTTAAGGTTTATAAAAAAGTAAAAAAACAAATAAACCTTATAATTTAAAAATAAATAAATATTTAAGTAATAACGTGAGTATTAATTAATTAATAATTAATTAACCATTTATAACTTATTAATCGTTTATTAATTATAAGTAAATTTAAGCTTAAATATATTTTTTTAAAAATAAAAAGCTTTGTAAACCTTAATTAAATTTATACTATATAAAAATAATTAAAAAGCCATTTATAAATATAATTACCTTATAGCTATTTTAAAGCTACCTTATAATTACTTTATAATTACTTTATAACTATTTTATAACTACTTTAAAACTATTTTATAGCTACTTTATAATTACTTTAAAGTTACTTTATAACTATTTTAAAGCTATTTTATAATTACTTTTTAATTATAATATAATTATTAATTTATTATAAAATAATTAAAGGGTTATTAATAAATGATTAATCGCTAATTAAATATAATTAATAATTAAAATATTACGATTTTTTTTTAATATATAAATTACTATTTAAATAAAATAGTTATAAATTTAACTAAACATATTTATTATTATATTAAGCATTAATATACGATTTATATTTTATTAATGCGTAAAATATTAAATAGGACTGTTAATATCTTTTTTAAGGTTTGTTATTATATTTAACAAAATTAAACTAAACATAAAAAATATAGTAAATAATAAATAATTATTAATTAATTATTTATTAATCATTAATTAATTAATGTTTAATTAACGATTAATAACTTAGGATTATTTTTAAGATAAAGGCTTAATTAAAACGCTTAATTATAACTATAAATATAAAATATTAATATTAAAAGATTTAAAAATAAATCCTTATATATTTATTATTTATTTAAGATTATATAATTATTTTTTACCATTATTAAGCAAAATGATTAATTAATATTAAAAAGAAATTTAAAATATTATTTATCGAATTAATAACTTAAAACTAAATATTAATTAATATTTAATATTTAATAAATATTTAATAACTCATTAATAATTAATTAATTATTCCTTATTTAAACATATTTTTATAAAATCCTTTACTATAAAATTAAATTAAACATAAAAGGCATATTACCTTTAAATTAGTTTATTTATTATTTATTAATTAAAAAATATTCACATATTTAATTAAGCAATATTAAATAATTTACTTCCCGCTAAGATTTAATATATTAGTTATATAATAGTTTTATTATTAATAATAAAAAAGTAAACCTTAAATATATTATTATATTTCATTAATAACTAATTAAATATTTATTAATTAATCATTAATTTAATATATTTAAAAACTTTATTAAAATACTTTAAACTTTATAATAATTTACTTTATAAAAAAGCAATTTAATTTATTTTAAAAGTTATAAGTTGTAATTATTAATATAAATTATAAACACTTATTAAATAAAAATTATTAAGAAATTATTTAGGCTATTTATAATGAAAAATTTTAAAGAAATAAGTTTTTTAATTTTATTAATAAGCTATTATTAGCTTATTAATCAGCCATTAATAATTAATTAATTATTAACTTTCCTTTAAATATTGTTATAATTTATGTATTAATAAACTTTAAATTAACTAAAATATATTAATTTATATTTTAAATAATATTTAAGCTATTTAAAACTAAATTTTAATATAAAGTTTAGTGGGCTTATATAAGCAATTTTTAAACCAACTTTATTAGCTTTATAATTAATATAAATTATAAACTATTAATAAGTAAATATCCTTTTATTAATTATTATATTATCATTTATTAATAGCTTGTTAATAGTTTATTAATAGCTAATTTATTTAAGTATTAGTTTATATTTTTCGAAAATCTTTAAAAACTTTAATTAGCGTTAACATATATAACATATTATTTGCTTTTATAAAGTACATTTTTTAAGAAAAATTAAATAATAAGTTAAAGTAAATAATAATCTTTTATTAATTATAAATTAATGAATAATTAATTATTAATTAATTACTCATTAATTAAAAAGGCTTTAAATATATTAATAAATTTGTATTATTAATAACATTACCACGTTTAAATTTTAAAGAAAAGTATTTTAAGTTTTATAAGCGGTTAAAAAATAAGTTTAAGTTTTCTTTACTATTATTAATTAACCATTAATGATTTATTAAATATTTTTCTATTTTTTCCCTTTTTTTATTTATTTTATAACTATTTTATAGCTATTTTATAACTACCTTAAAGCTACTTTAAAGCTACCTTAAAACTACCTTAAAGTTACTTTAAAGTTACTTTATAACTACCCTATAACTACTTTAAAGCTAATTATAAGGTTATTTTTACTTAATTATTTATTAATTTATAATTAATTATTTTATATTTACTAATATTTTTTAGTTATTAATAATAACAAATATAAAAATTAAGTAATATATAAAACCATAATATTTATTTAATTAAACATTAATTAATATTATTTAAAAATGACTTTTTATTTTTAAGATTTATTACTAAATAATATAAATCTTATAAAAGTTTAACATTAACGTAGTTATAATTAGGGAAATTAATATTAATATTTAGTTAAATACATTCGATTATAAGTTTAAAAGATATAATTATTAATTAGCAATTAATAATTAATTAATTTATTATTATTTAATAATTAAGTTTTAAATACAAGTAATTACATAATTGCTTAGATTTATAAGTAATATAACGTTTAATATAACTATTACTTTAATTCCTTATTAAATTAATTTAATAATTAAACTTAAAAATAAGGTAAATATTTATTTTATTTTTTATTAATAAGCCTTTAATTATTTATTAATGGTTATTTAATAAATGATTAATTATTTAATTATATTATAGTTAAAAAATAAGCAAAGTATTAACGGCTTAAAAATAACCTAATAATTTTTAAAACTTAAATACTTTTAAATATTCCTTTATTTATAATAAATACAAGTAGGAAATTATTTAAATTTTTATCGTTAAGCATAAAATGGTTTTTTTTATTAGCTCCTTTTAATAGTATATTTAATTATAGTTATTAATAAATAAGGTAAATTAATTAATGGCTTATTAATTATATATTAATAATTAATTAATCATTTAATAATAATTTACTACGCCATTAAGCTTTACGCTTTTTATAAGCTTTATTATCTTAAATCTTTTTAAATAATTTAACTATAATAAATAAGAAAGAGGCAATACAAATTTAATAAGAAAAGCTTAATTTTAAAAAAAAAGTTAAAGAAATTAAAGCTATAAAATTATAAAATGATAAGTATAAAATAAAAATATAAGAAAGGAATTTAAGGATTGTAAAAAGGGAAAAAAAATTAAATTTGAAATAAATTAATTAATAATTAATATATCTTTATTTATTCTTTAATAACCTATTAATGGGCCATTAATGTTTTATTAATTTCTAAACTTAATTATTTTAATATTTTATTTATCTAATATTTAAAATTTATTTTATAAGCTTTTTTTATTTCTCATTTATAATTAATTTAATTTATAATTTAAATAATTATAAAAATTTATAAAAATAAATTTAAATTTAATAAATTATTAAAAATATATTAATAATTAATATTAAATTAATAAATTAAAAATATTTATTTTATTATTTAATATTTAAAAAGAAATTAAATTTAAATTAAAGAAAAATATTAAATAAATATATTATAAAAAATATTTATTTATTTTTTATATAAGCTTTAATATAAAAAATTAAATTTAAAATTTTTAATTTTAAATGATTTTTATTATTTATTATTTTATTTTTAAAATATATTATTTAAATTTAAATTAAAAAAATAAAATATAATTAATAAATTATATTAAATATATTTTATTTTTTAATTTTAATTTTTTTATATTTTTTTAAAAAATATTTATAATAAGTTTTAAATATTTTTAAAATAATTATAAAATAGCTTTAAATAACTTAAAAATAGCTCCTAAATAGTTATAAATAGCTATAAAATAATTTTAAGGTAAGTTTAAAATTACGAAAGGAATAATATAGGTATTAAACTAAAGGTTATATAAAATAAAAAAATTATTAATATACGGTATTAATAAAACCATTAATTAACCATTAATTAATATTAAGGAAAGTTTAAGGAATAAGAATAATATATTTTATTTTTTTTATCTTTATATACATTAAGGCTATATTTTAAATATAAAAACCAATTATAAATTATTTATTAATATTAATATATAAATAATATTTTTTTATTTATTTATTTATTTATTTATTTATTTATTTATTTATTTATTTATTTATTTATTTATTTATTATAATTAATAAATAAATTTAAAATAAGTTTAAAATAAATATAAAATAAATATAAATAATGTTAT
>KZ111235.1:1612848-1628313 GCA_002120335.1 Hypoxylon sp. EC38 | reverse complement strand
AAATTATTTCCTAGTTTTTTAGTTTTAATTAAAAAAGATAATAATTAAAGTTAATTTAATTAATTTTAAGAAAATTTTAGTTAATTTTATTAATCTTTAAGTAAATTTTAATTAATTTATTTAATTTTTTAATTTTTTTAATTCTTTTTAAAAAATATATAACAAAAATAAAAAAAAATTATAATTATAATTAATGTCACATAGTTATTATAGTGCTAAATCTCCTAATTGATTAAATAATATAAATTATTAAGAAAGAAAAAGCTTTATTCCTAATTAATGGTATGCTTTAAATATATATGAAATTGTTTATTAGGTTATATGCTTTATACGTGATTTGGTATTTTAAAATTATAATATATTTCCTAATTATATATAGTTTAAGATTAAGCTTTTATTATTTTAGCTAAAGCTTAATTACCTTATTTTAACCTCTTTTAATATGTTATATTTTACGTGTATTAAGTTTTAAATAAAAGAAATAAGTTAATAGGAATATGTTTTAACCCTTTTTCTATTAAATAGAATTAATATAATATTCTTTGGTTTTTAATAGGTGGATTAATTAAATGGTTTAAAAAGTCTTATATAAGAATTTAAAATATTATAGTTAATTTGGTAGCAATTTTTTAAGCATATGTGAATAGCTTTATTTATTTTAAAATTTTTAAAATGGTTAGTGTTAAGCTTATTTATTTATTTATAAGTAGCTTTATTTTTATATGGGCTTTCTTAATTTTTTTTCTTAATCCTATCTTTTAAATTATTTACAAATAGCTTTACTTTAATTATTTTTTTAATAGCTTTTTTTTAATTTAATATAGGTAAGAAGTATAATTATTCTTATTAGGTAGCTTATTTAAAGAAGGCTTAAGTAGCTTATAAATAATATATAATAATTATATTTGAAATTTTAGATAATTTATTTATTTTAAATTAATTAATTATTCCTATTATTTTTAAAACTAATTTAATTATTTTTGATTAGTTAATTATTTTTATTAATAATTAATTGATTATTTTTATTATTAAAATATCTTCTCAAATTAATGATTTTTCTTAATATAATATGATTAAGATTTTTAATAATTCTAATTTTAATTTTAATACTAAGTACATTATTATTAGCTTAGCTATTTTTAAGCTATTAGTTAAGATTAAAAAAGAGGTTAATCTTTTTAATACTTTATCTCTTATAGTTAATAAAATTAATATACTTTTAATATAATTTATTAATCCTTTTACTTCTATCCTTACTCTTATATCCTTTATAACTTTTATTCTATTAATTATTCCCACTTAATTATCTTTAAAAAGCCCTTTAATTAATTATAAAGGTAAAAGTAAGGATAAGGTTATAGCTTAAGTTATTTTATCATTTACTTCAACTTAAAATACATTAATTATTAATAAACATATTCCTAAACTTAAACTATTAAAAATTTATTATTATAATTTTTATTTAGCTTATATAAAAAGTATATTAATTAAAAAGCTTAATTAATATTATAAGGACTTAATTAATTTAAATAGTAAGTATTATTTTAAATATACTAATAATTATAATTATTATAAAGTATAAATTTGCTTTTATTTTTTTAAAAGCTTAATTTTAATAATTTAATTTTAATGGTTATATTATTAATTATATATATTATTATTTATAGCGTTTAGTTTTATAGGGGATGGCTTTTATTAAGCCTTATATAGGTTTTTTTATATATTCCTTATTAGGTTTTTTAATATTAAATAAAATTTAAAAAGATATAAGTGTTTTATATAATTATTTAAATACTTACTAAGAATTTGTTTTTAAATCTTAAGTTATTTTTTAAGTTTAAATTAGATTTAAATAATAATAATTAGGATATTCCCTTCCTTAATAATTTATCCTAATTGATTAAATAATACCATATATAAGATAATAATAAAAATGGTAAAGTTAGTAAGAGTTTTATAATAAAAATAGTTAATAAATCTTTAATTATAATATTAGTAAATAATATTTAAATAAATATTTAAAAAGTTAAGTATTAAATAAGCTATTCTTTTTATATATCTTAATTATTTTGGTATTTAAAACTAAGTTAAGAAATAATTATTATATAGTTTATAATTTTTAAATAGCTATTATAATATTTTATATTTTTGCCTTATAAATTATTAAGTTAATTTAATCCTTAAATAACTCTTTAATAATCTTATAATAATTTTTATAATGTTAAAGTAATTTTTTATTAACTTAACTATTCCTATACTTATATAATAAAACCCTTTTTATATTAAAATGTTATTATTTTTTCTTCTTTATATAAAACTTTCTTAATAAAATAATAAGTTATTCTTTTTCTTAATTAATTACCCCCTAAATTTAAATTAGATTTAAACTATATTTTAATAGATTTTACTAATTATTCTTTTTAATTTTAATTATACTTAAGTAATTGATAAATATTTTAATTATAATGGTACCTATTAAAAAAAGATTAAAATATTTAAGTAATTTAAAATTACTTTATGTATTATATGTTATAATAATTTAAAGAAAGTATGGGTTATTTGATTTGATAATATAAAAGGAGTTTATTAATTGTTATTAATAAGTGATAATTCTTAGGTTAATATTAATAATTTTATTTTTAAAAGAGTTAATAAATTTATAATATCCTTTATTTAATATAAGCAAAAATATTTTATCACTAATTTTAAAGCTTTCAAAATATTTAATATACTAATTAATACTTTATTAATTAATAATAATATGTAAATATTAATCTTTATTTTTAATTTATTATTAATACCTATAATTATTCCTTCTACTTAAAAAAATACTTATCCTTTTATTAAAATGTTTTATTATATACCTTACTTAAGTTATATAAAAAATATATTTATTAATTATCTTTAAACTTTATATAGTAATATTCTAATAAAATAAAGTATTTAATATTAATTATACTTTAATAAATACTCTTATTAGGAATTATAAATTACTTATTTTACTATAATAGTATTATTTTTACTAATTTATATCTTATATATAAACCTAATAATCTAATTATTTAATTAATAACTTATTACTTATAAAAAGTATCCTTAACTAATAATATTACTTAAAATATATTAGTAAATTTCTTATAAAATCTTTTATTTATTCTCTTCTTTCATATTAATTAATATATATAAATAATTTATATTTTATAATATACCCTATTTACTTTTTTAAAATATAAGCCATTAAATAATAAAGATAAAATTAAATTTATAAATATAAATAAAGTTAATCCTTCTATATCTAATTTTTAATCTAAGCATTAAAAGGATAATAAAAATAATAAAAAAATAAATGAAATAAGTAATAAATTTTATAAGGAGGTAATTTAAAGAATTATTTAAGTTTTAAAGGCATTATATTAAAACATTATACTTATTTATTTATTAATATAAAGTAATTAATAATATTAATAGGTTACTTATATAAGCTTTTTAATTATTAATTAATAAATCTTATATATCTTATAAATTAAATAATGCTTAAAAATATTTAAATCTTTATTTTAATAAATTCTTTATTAACCCATCCATTAATATTTAATTAATTAGTAAATAAAATACCTTAAAGGTTTTAAAAATATATTCCTATTATAATTATATATTTTATATATTTATATAATAAAACTTAATATTAATTCATTCCTTTTCTTTAATGATTAATTTAATTATTTATTAATTATTATTATAAATCTATTATATATACCCTAAATTAATTTATATATTTCTAAATAAATGTTATAAAGCCATTATTTTTTTTATTATATTTAAAATATTAAGTAATTTAACCTCTATTATAAAAGTTAATATTATTAGTAAATAAATAGCCTTTTAAACGATTAGATTATTATATAAATTTATAATTTATTTATAAAATAATTATTTACTTTTTATATTATTTATGAATAATATATTACTTAATATAAATAAAGCTTATATTTTAATATTCTTACCCCTATATTTAATATATAAAGTATATATTATATATAAATATTTAATTACTTAATTAATTACTATTATATACTTAGATTTTAAATTAGTTAAATAATAAGAGAATTATATAGTTATAAATGTAACATTAGGTTTAATTATTATTATAATATATAAAATCAATTTTATATACTTTTAAAAAGCCTTAATTTTTACTTTAATAGCTTCTCTCTTATATTTGAAAAGTAGTTTAAATGATAAAAGAATTAATAAAATTTAGTTATTATTATTTAATTAAAACTTAGTTGTAATCTTCTTAATATAATTATTATAAAATAGGGAAATAATTTATTATTCCTTATTTTTAATTATTTTAATTTTAAAATATTAACTAATTAATCCTTAATCCTTTATTTTATATAAGCTTTTTAAATAATTAATCACTTTTTATACCTTAGTTATATGTTTAAAAGTATTTATTATTAATATATTATTTATATATATTAATATATATATTTTTTTATTAATTATATAAAAAAGATATAATTTTTTTATTAATGTAATAAGCCCTTTAAGCTTTAAAATATTTTTCTATTTCCTTATATTATAATAAGGGGAAGTTATATAACTTATATAAAGTTTTTAGGAGCTTAGTATATTTTCTATTTTTATCTTTATAACCTTTAAAAAGTTATATAGCGATTAGTTTTTTATCCTTTTAAAAAGTATTTATAAATATGTTTTTAATATTAAATTGTTATATATTTAAATTAAGCTTTATAGCTAATGTTATTATTATTTGAAACGATTTTACTATAAATATAATAGTATATATATTTTAAAATATTAGGTATTAAAGATTATTTTGTATAATAAGTTAAGATTTATATTTTTCTAAATATTTATCTTTATCAAATTTATATATAAATATTTACTTTAAAAAGAGTAGGATATTCTTTACTTTATTACACTTTATAATGTATTATATATTATTTTTATTAAATACTTGAATTTTTTCTTATGTATTTTCTTTAAATTATTTATCAAATAGATGACTTATTAAATCCTTATATTCCTTTAATAGTGGTTATAAAAGCTTATCTTAATAAATCTTTAATTTACTTAAAACTATGTTAATTTGTTTAGTACTTTTTTAATATATTACTATAAAAATTATTATATATAATATTTGGTATTTTTAATTTTCTTAATAAATTGTTTTTTATTAATTAAGTAAAAAGGTTTTTAAAAAATTAAATTATTTTAATTTAATAGGTAGGAAGATTTCTTTCCTATTTTTATAAATTAAGGTTATAAAGGTTAAATTATTTAAGTTTTCTTTTTTAAATTCCTAACCTTTAAATCTTTTATTTCTTTGTTAAAGCTTAATAAATACTACTATAATATATAATTAAGCTTTTAACCCTTTTAAATAACCTTTTTTATATTATAATTATAGTATTAATATATTACCTTTTTTATTTTTATTAATATTTTCCTTATTACTTATTAAGCTTAGGTATTAATTAGGTACTTTTATTTTAAAAAAATTTTCTCTTATAAGATTTACAATCCTTTAAAATAATTATTTAATGTTTAATAAAATATTACCCTTTTTTATTTTTAATTCTAGGATTTTTTTAAGGATTAGGAATTTAAAGAATTAATTACCTACTCATATATTAGGCTTTTTTTTAATAAGTTATTTGCTTAATTTCAAATTTAAATTTATAAATATATTTTCCTTTAATTTTAAAGCTTTTAATTAACTATTTAATTACTTTTTAACATTTATATTCCTTAGTTTAATAATTTATTTTATATCCTAATAGCTTAGTAATTTTTTTTCTTATAAATTTAATATTTAAAATATTCCTTCCTTTGTTAATTACTTTTTTAACTTATTAACTTTATTAATTTTTAGTATTTTTAAGTTAAGCGTTAAGTGTTTAGCTTTTAAGATATAAAATATTTCTTTATTAAATTATATATCTTATATAATAATTATCTTTTTTTCTTTAAAAATCTATATATAATATAAATTAAAAGCTTAATATTTTATTAAATACCTTATATAAGCTTTTTTTATTATCTTAAATACTCTTTTATTTATATTATATCTTTTTTTTTCTTTTAATGGGTAAATTTTATATTTATATGTATAAATATTGCTTTAATTAGGCTATAGGTTATTTATTAATACCTTAAAAATTTTTAAAATATAGAATTTAAAATATTATTTAAATTAATTATTAAATATTTTAATTAGTAAATACATATAATAAATAAAGCTTAAGCTTTTATTAATTAATTAAATTATTACTTAAATAATTTTAGGCTAAAGGTTAATTAATAGCCTAGCTTTAAGTTATATTTTAAATATTTAATTAATTATTTCTTATCTTACTTATTTTATTCCTTTAATAGGTTTATATATATAGCTTAATAAAACCTTTAAATTAATTCTTTCCTATTCTATCCAATATTTAAACTTTGTTAATCCTTAGTAAAAAAATATTATGCATTTATTATTGCTATATATCTTATATATATTAAGTTTAAACTATTTTTATATTTAACTTTTAAATAATTAAAATTAGGTAGTTATTATTATTTAGTTTTTATTTATAAGAGGAAATATAAAAAGCATTTTATTATATTTATCTTTAATTATAAGTAATATATGTGATTTTTTATATCTTTTTTTATAAAAAAATAGGTTTTAAATTATCTTCTAAAATGATTTAATTAATTATTTCTTAAAGGGTTTTTTACTTATAATTTAATAAGTATATGTCATTATATAATACTTATATTTAACTTTAAAGATTTTATTAATTTTTATATTTTAAGCTTTATAAATTAAAGTTTTAAAAATTTTTGGCTTTAAATGCTTAAAGCGTTTATATTAAAAATTCTTTAAATCATTTTATGGCTTTGGTAAATCTTTACTAGGTTAATAAACTATATATTTTTTATTAATTTTAGGGATGTTTATTATATTTATTATATTTATAAACATATTATATAAAATAATTATTAATAAAATTAATGGGATAGATAAGTAAATAAAAAGGGGCTTATATTTAAAAAAAATTAAGTTATGTTTATATATAAATTACTTTATTATATTATTTTTTTTTAGTTTCTTAAAATATAGAGTACAATTTTAATTATTATATTAAATATTTGTTATGTATAACTTAATCTTTAAAATGATATTTATATAAAATCTTTTTATTATTATTATATTTATTAATATTAAATTATATATATTAGGTTTTAATTTGCTTATAAAATATTTAAGAATTATTTATTTTCCTATATTAATAATTAAAAAGCTTATAATTCCTATTTAAATTATATTATATATATTTATAAATTTAAATAATTTAAGGATTAAAAGCTTTCTATTATTAACTAAGTTAATTAATTTATAATTATTTATTATAATACTTTCTAAAAATAGATATCTTTTAATTTTAAAAATGGTAAAGATTTTTAAAGCTATATAATTTTTAATGATTTACTCTATAAGCTTTTAGCTTTCTTAAAGTAAATATGGGTTAATTAATATTGTAATTATATCTCCTAATTAATCTTCTTCTTTTAAGTTTTTATCTTTTTAGTGGCTAGTTTTATTTTTATTAATTGGTTTTATTTTTTACTTATAAGTGTTAATCTTTATTTTAAGTTATTTTTAAATAAGGGTTTGGTAAATTATTTAAATTTTCTTATAATGTTTAACGTTTAATAGTTTAATTAAGTAATTTATCTTAAAAGTTACTATATATTAAAAATATATATATTCCTTTAAAAGCCATTTATATATTTAACTATTTTTTCTAAAGTATAAGCATTTATTTTTAACTTATAATCTATTACTTTTAGCGTTTTTACTAGTGGTTTTATTAAATCTTATGCTTATTTCATTTCCTTAAATTATAATAAATTATGTTTTAATCTTTTTTTTTTTAACGTTAATATTTTAAAAATATAGCCATTTATTTTATATTAAAATTTATTAATTTAAAGTAAGTATTAATTATTTTAATTAATTGGCTTAAATTATTAATTAAAGTTAGGTATTAACTTATGTTAAATTAAAATATACTTTTATTACTTTTAAAAATATTTTAATAATTAATAACCCTTTTATATTTAAGAAGTGGTAAACTTTTATATCCTTAAATGTTTAAGTAAATTTTAAAGTTTAAATAAGGGGTAAAATACTTAGTATTTTTGCTTTAATAAGTATTTTATAATATTTCTTTTATGTTTAAATAAGCGTGTTAATATATAAGAAAGTTAGGTTATTTTTAATTATTATAATTATAACCTTTAGGTTATAATAATCCTAATATTTTAATTTAAGTAATATAGTATTTATGATTTTTATATTAATAATTTTTTTAATTTAAGCTAAAATGGTTATATAATGTTTTTTAATTATTATATATTTTTTTTTATTATTTTTATAATTTGTTAAAGTAGTTTTATAAAAGGCTTATAGTTTATTAAGTTTAAAAGGCTTAGGTAATTTAACTAATAAAAAAATTTTTAATATATTAAATATGTTATTTAATATAGTATTTGGCGTTGGTTAAAGTAAGGTAATTATTAAGTTATTAATTATTTTGTTTAATAAAATTTTAAGCAATTATATAATTAATGGGTTATATAATATAGTTGTTATAATAAAAGTTTATAAAAAATTACGATTTTTTTTCTTTACTTTCTTTATTTTTGTTATTAGTTAATCTTAATTAGCTAAGTTTTTAACATATTTATTAATATGCTTTTAATTTTCTTTTTTAATTATTAAAGTTTAAATTGGCTTTATAAGATTAACTAATTTATTAAGTTATTTAGGGTTAATATATTATTAAATCTTATGTTTTTTTAAGAATTAAATTAAATAATAATATTAAATTATAAAGTTATATATGCTTAAGTATTTAATGTATTTAAATAATTTGTTTAAGGTTTTTATAATTAGTTAAGTTAAAATATAAGTTGCTTTAAAAGTTAATTAAGTAGTTAATTTTTTTTATAAAGAAAAAGTTTAGGATTTTAAGATAAATTTATATATAGGAAATTATTTAAAGTATTAGTGTTAAGTGTAATTTAAGCTTATAATTATTATATAGTTATTATAATGTTAAATTTTTTAATTAATTAAACGATATAAATTATTAAAAAAAAAAAAGCTTTATTCCTAATTAATAATATGTTTTAAATATATATAAAGCTACCTATTAGGTCACGTGTTTTACACGTGACTTAGCATTTTAAAATTGTAACAATTAATTACTTTAATAATAAAACTATATAATTAAAATGAAAATAATATTTTAAATAATAAATTAAATTAAATATTTAATATTTTAATATTATTTTAATTTTTTAAAAAATAATAACTTTATAAATTTAAATATAATAAAATTAAAAAAAATATATTTAAATTACTTATATTTTAAAATATTTAATAATATATTTTATTTAAAATAAAATTATTAAATTATAAAATTATTAAAAAGTTTAAGTTTTAAAAGATATTTTATATTATAACTTTACTATTTTATTATTAAAACTTTTTTATTATATATTATTATATAATTTAAAAAAGCTTATATAATTTATATATTTTATATATTTTAATTAATTATATTTTAAAATATAATTCTTTTATTATTTAATTAAATAATAAAATTAAATATTTAATTACTTTTTTATTATATATTAAACGTTATTTAATATAAATATAAAATTATTATTTATTATTAATATTAATTTATTATAATAATCTTTTTTATATTTTCATTTAATTTATATTTATATTTATTTATTTTTTTTAAAAAAAAATTAATTTTAATTCTTTTAATTTTAATTTTCTTTTTATCTTTTAATTAATTTTTAATTAATCCTAAATTAATTTAGTTTATTTTTAATTAAAGAAAAAAATATCTTAGTTTAATTAATTTATTTTTAAATAAATTAATTAGTTTTAATTAAAAGGATAATTAAATTAATTAAATTAATTTTTAATTTTAATTATAAAGTAGTTATAAAGTAGTTATAAAGTAACTTTAAGGTAATTTTAAAGTAGCTTTAAAGTAGCTTTAAAGTAGTTATAAAGTAGCTTTAAAATAGTTATAAAGTAGCTTTAAAATAGTTATAAAGTAACTTTAAAGTAGCTTTAAAATAACTTTAAAGTAGCTTTAAAATAACTTTAAAGTAGTTATAAAATAGCTTTAAAGTAATTATAAGGTAACTTTAAAATAACTCCTCGTATAAAATATAAAATATTACACTAGTTTTTATTTTAGTTAATACTTAATTAATAACTGATTAATAGTTAACTAATAAGTGTTTAATAAGTTATTAATAAGTTATTTTCGTGTTAATACTAGTTATTATATGTTTTTAAATATTTAATAAATTTTAAATTTTAAAAAGTATTAATTAATAAGTAATTAATTATATTAATAAGAAAAAACTATAACCATTTTAATTAATAAGTTACTAATTAATTATTAATTAACAATTATTTATTAAATAATTAATTTATTATTATCTTTAATTTTAATTATTAGGCTAGGCTTTTTAAATATTTTCTATACTTTATAACTTTTATTAGGCTTTTTAAAAGGACAATTTAATTAATTAATAATTAATTAGCGATTAATAAGCGATTAATAATAAATTAATAAAACTTACCTTTTACTTTTTTCCTTATAATTGTATAAAAATTATAAGCTTTTTTAATAAAGCTTATTATTCGTTTTATTTTAAATAGGTTAAAATTTTTATTTTAAATTAATTGTTAATTAATTGTTAATTAATGAATAATTAATGGGTTATTAATTACCTTTTTTTTAAGGCAGTTTTATTTAACGATTTCATTATTTTTTTTAACCTTTTATTTAATAATTAAAGCTTAATTAAATAAAAAGCCTTAGCCTTTTATATGTAACGTATTTAAAAAATTATTATTAACTAAGGTTATTAAGTTATATAACATTTTAACATTAACATTAAAATTAAAATTAAAATTAAAATTAAAATCGAATTTAAGTAAATGTTAATTATTATAACATAAAGGAATAATTTCTTTAATAAAAATTAAAAAATTATTAATTAATAAGTAATTAATTAACCATTAATTAACTATTAATTAACTATTAATAAAAGGTTATATTTATTTTTATTCCTTTAAATTTAACTTTTAATTAATTAATACTTTATTTATTAAATCTTTATAAAATTTTAATTAATAATTAATTAATAAGTTATTAATTAACTATTAATAAAACATTAATTATTTATTCGTTATATATTATTATATTATTTTATTTAATTAACTAGTGTTAAAATTTTAAATTTTATACTTATAAGTATTTTTTAAATAATATTGTAAATTATTAAATTATGTTTACTTTTTCTTTATTAATAAGCTATTAATTAGTAATTAATTACTTATTAATAATCGATTAATTAAAACTTATTATATTAACGTAAATTTCTTTAATTTTTAATTATATTTAATAATATAATTTTTTATAAGTAATAACGGGTTTATTTTTTTAATTAATGGTTAATTAATTACCTATTAATAATTAATTAATAAAACTTATATTACGAAATTTATATTTTAATAGCTTTTTTAATTAGTTATTATAACTAATATATTATAAATAATTAAGCTATTAATAATATTAATTAATCGTTAATTAATAAATAATTAATTAATAATTAATAAATAATTAATTATTAATTAATACTTATTTATATTTTATAATTAAATAACGGCATTATTTTTAAAATTAATTTTTTTATTTTTATTATTATAAAGGAAAAAAAAATTAAATTAAAATTAATAACTATTTAATTATTTAAGTAAATAAGTGGGTCCTATATTTTTAATTTTAACCAATCAAATTTATTTAAAATCGGGTTTACCCCACCCGGATTTAAGCCTTTTTAGGCCTAGTTGTTATCTAATGTACAAGGGGGGTGTTTAGGTGAACCGTAAACTCGGTACTTTTGGTACCTAGTATAGCGAATACATCCCACCTAATACGTGATTGTGGGGCACAGGTGGGTCTCTACATTCCGTTTGCTGTGCGTGTGACATAAACTTGCAGGTCTCCTTTTCATTTTACATTCTTTATGTTTCATTACTCCTACCTGCGGACCCCTTTTCTATCCTTGAGGCTGAATAGGAAGAAGTCCGAAGAAAATGACCCAACAAATGGCGGCTGTAATGCTATGATGTAATTGCATACGAAGTGAGCGGAACATCTTATCGAAATGGAGAAGCTGGATAACCGTATGTTAGGGCCGGAATCAGCGGGTAAATTCTCGACATTTCGGGATCGACAAGGCAACAAGAAAGGGACCAAATTAACACATCTTACTTTGATTTCCTTTTCCAGGCAAATGCCAAGCCAGCTACACTTGGTTACCGAGTAACATACGAGGTACCCGAACTATCCAGCAATTTACTGTGTCTGATTGAAGCCGTTCTCTTGACTTCTCTGCTTCCTACGGTACATACACTACAGGACAGTATGCTGCCGTGATCCTCTAAGCTAGGATCCCTGTCTCACAACCCCTGTTGTCCAACTCGGTAATCGTTCCCGGTCGTTGAGCTAGATGAAACTATCCAAAGCAAGTACTGCACCGTCCATTGATGGTCAGGATGTTGTGCGCAGTAGATCCCTTTTCGGCGGAGATTCCTGAACCTTCTTTAAGCCCTGTGAAAGGAACGGCGAGGGCCGTGAGGGGCGCTGTTGCTTTGGGTTTTGGATCAATTGAGGTAATTGTCCAATAGCGTCGCTTTGCTCACACCACCATGAGCACCCATGAGCACCTTAAGCTTGCGTCAACCAGTCACGCGACTGGTCGGCTTTCAATTGCCCCATCCAAGGATCAGCTCACCCCTAGTGTACTATAGTGGTCCGTAACGGAAGAAGGTCGTTCGAGAACTAGGAGCTATCGCGTGCCTCCCTCTCTTCAAGGTGAATACCTGCTGTTTACTCACCGTTACCACCGGTACTTACTACGTTTTAGCCAAGATCGGAGTACTATGAGCATGTATTCTGACTCAAATCAGGGGCCACGAGGAAGATGGGTTCCCCAATGTCCCCGATTGACGGACCCTCGATGTCTTAAAAACAGACATCCCATCCATTGAGCTTCCACCAAGTCTCCAACAAATACACAGCCAAAGACATATTGATGCAACCCAACTCCTCATTCGACTAATAACTACCACAGCCACCCCACCTCTACGTACATATCATCCACTATTATTGTTCGATCGAATCGGCTACCCATAAGCTCAGCAGCTAGATCTCAGACCGGACAAGCTTCATATCTTCTCTCTACTTCTTCGACCCATCTCCCTTGAGCATATATCTTCTCTCTCCCTCATCCGAATCCTACTCTTTCATCTTCATCATCTCATTGTACATCTACAAAGCCATCTAGGAATCCATTGACATCCAACTGACCTACTCCTCTAACTACTCTCATCCTTCTGCACCTCACACTCTCCATCGAAAGTAGGTTCATCCAGCTCCTATCTTCTCCTCATTCCATCTAACCCCGCATGGTCCTTGTGTGACCTGCTTATCCGGTAGTCTGTCATGCATCATGACAGATTACAAACAACGCCACCAAGTTAAGGGCAACAAGTGTTGAAGACCTCGACCTGTAATATGAATTCCGATCATCTATGACGTGACCTGGACTAGTTGCTAACATATGTCACCGTTTACAGTGACTCGATCTCACAAGTTCAACGACAAGGACCACTCCAGCCACGCTGAGGGTACGGGTGCCCACCACCACGAGGCTCTCCCCAAGTTCTTTGCCAAACACGGCTTTGAGGGCACCGACCCGAAGAAGACCAAGAAGAATGGTGGTGGCAAGGCCAACTGGTAAGTCAGGCGTTGCACATATTCTATCCAATATTGATGATTATATACTGACTGGATGTATTCAGGGGTCCTGCAGGTCAAGAAGTCATTGATGAAGACTTTAACTTCGCCAATGCTCGCCGTCGGTCCAACAGTAGCAGCTTATCCAACAGCATTGAGCACTTCAAGACCAAGTTCGAGGTCAACGAGCCCGAACCCGTCTTCGAGGAGCGTCTTCACGGCCCCGAGGATGAGAATGCCCTGACCAAGAGCGAGACTTCCTCTAGCACGGGAAGCTTGTCTGACGAGAAGGAGCAGAAGTGAAGACATCACATCTCGAGACATTTCCGATGAGCGGAAGCCATCCCTCATCATAGGGACGAACACTAGCGTCCCCATCATCATCAAACCCCTCTAATTATTACGATTATGTGTGACTTATGAGAAAAGACTACTGTGGATGATTATTTTGCGAGATGTTGGTTTGAAGTTGGTTCGAACTCAATTGGGATTTTGTATGGGATATTATCATGAGACATGAGTTCGTCTCCTTCCGTGTTAGCTACCTCATCTTGTACCGTGTTCTAGATCGGCGGGGAGGCGCAGCTCTGGCTATTTGAGAGGAGCACACATTGTTAATGTATTATTAACGCCATGACTAGACATTGTCTCTGTCAAGAAATAGGCTCAATGTCAGTGTATCAACAACCGCATCAACTTAGTCCTCGTCGTGTTCGTGATGATTGGTGTCCATTCCATCAATGAGTAGTGCAATAGGTACCAAGGCAAAAGTTGCAGCATCCAAAGTATCACCTACACCACTCTATTCCCGAGTCGCCCCGCCTAAGCGTGGCTTTATATCTAGAAGCCAGTACCGAATGGCCCCGTCTTGCTAGCTATGCACCTAGCTAATTCTCTTCCACCTATCCTTTCATTCCGTCTACGGCGTCTTCTTTTCATCGAGGTCCAGCGGAATTAGGAAATTCTTTAGAGCCTGCGCCGCCGGCTTCCCCGCGTCGCCCTCCACCTTGCACTCATCGATGCGGGTGAGTCCTATATAGCACGATTCAGTCTTGGCTTCGGGGATCCATAAGACCATGTACGTTTTCTTGGGGCTTTCCCCCTCGGTGCTTTGATCACTACAGTTGCTGCTGCTGCTGCTTCTTGTCTGGCCATTGTTCCTATGGCTCGCACTAGCACCGGCACCAGCACCAGCACCAGCACCGATATCGGCCTCAAGGGGAACAAGGTACGGCGTGCAGCGGCCCACTCTACTCGCAGAGGCATACGCAGCCGCGACTTCCTTGAGTTGGACCAGCGTTTCGGCGGCGAGGCCGGAGCCAGAGCCAGTCGATGCGGGTAATGACGATGGCGTAGACGCCGTGCTGTCTACGGTGAAAACGAAGTTCGTGTCCTCGAACACGGGATCCGGGAACTCGCCGCACACCCGGTTGACGATAACGCGCTTGCGCGCTCCGCGGCGGTCTCTCGACCAGAACCACAGGGGCCCGGGCACGGTTGCGCCTCTGCATGTGCGGCACGCGCGAGGGGAGGATCT